>PVIA01001686.1:0-257906 GCA_004024845.1 Tonatia bakeri | reverse complement strand
GACTTCTATTTCCTTTCCTGAGATACGGTACCCCAGACTGGGCAAAGGGGGAAGGAAGGACTGAGTGTGTTTGTGGGTGTTTTAAGGGACTTTGGGATTTTGGTAGACATTAGGTCACTACCTTAAGTTTGTATAGCACTAAATAAATGTTTCCTTTCCTTTTCACAAATCTCTGGCATTGAGAGATATCTTTCCTTTATGGCGGCGGACAAGACGGACCCGAATCTCTTTCAGTAAGAGCATCACCGTCCCGGGGCCTGCCCCCCGGTTCTTGCTCTGTAACACTAAGATTTGGCATTAGAATCATTATCTGTAATGACTATTAGAAACTCAAGTCTACCCAGTAATAATGGGTCTCACTACAATCCTTTATTTAAGGATGTGGAAGAATATGGAAGAGAGGGTGAAAAACAGTTCTTTCCAATTTGCTCTGAAAGTACATCACCAAAAACATAGACAATTGACGTTCAAATGGCAACCAAATCCTCAGGCGCTCGTGAAAGCCAATGGGGAGCAGTGGTTGGGCAGACCAGTGTCAATCAGGAGATTTGTTCATTTGTGCAGTGTTCTGTGCATGATGTCGAAGTCAGAAGACTGTCCTGCATCCCCTGTTGGCTTGTTCTGCTGTTTGTCTGCTGGTGGCACTTTTATATGAAATGGTGGTTCCGTGGCCAGAAAATCACCATGGATGTCAGGAGACCAGGGTTCTACGAACTGATGGGGGTGGTCCTTTTCAGGTCATGTTTTCCCTTCCTAAGCCTCAGTGTACTCAGACATAAGGTAAAGGTGATGGATTCCATAGCCATTTCCCTAGATCTAAATTGTCCCTTTTCAATAATAGTTGCTACCACGATTGAGCACTCTTTCTTATGCAATTCTTTAAACTCTACTCCGATATTGTTCTCATCTTCAAACAAACACTGAGATAAGTGGCATCATTTCCTAGGCACAAAAGGTTTGTTGAGTAACCTTCCCAAAGTCAGAGGCAGGACTGGAGCTTGGACTCCCATTCACTTACTCTCTACTGAGTTTCACAATAGCCTGAGTGAGCCTGGGATCCTGGACTTACCAAATAACAAGTTATTCCAGAAATGCTCAGGAAAAAGCTGATGTCATATGTCACACATGGAAGAATATAGAAATAGAAAACAACATGCAGCCAAAAATATATTTTAATATGATTTTTATATGATTTGGTGAGGTTTTTAATGTGATTTTAATATGATTTTTTTTCACCTCCCGTCTTAGCACTGTGGAATCTCAGAAAACAGCCTTGATATCAGTGGACTCCATTTACCTTAGGGGAAAAATTTTAGTGAGGCTTTTTTTAAAAAAAGATGTCAACTAGAATAAGGAGTATAGTTTTAGCCTGGGAGGACTCTTTGAATATTTGTGGGCCCAGAGCACACTGTCAGCTCCATTTTTTTAAACTCCAGTATAATCAGAACTTGAGAATCCCCAGTGGAACTTAAAGATTTTGATGTTTTTCTACAAAAGTTGCTGAGTGCCTGCTATGTGTGAAGCAAAGTGTCTGGACATGCATAATTCATGATCTCCCCACACCTAGCCAGAAAGACAGGTGCAATGAATCCTATATTGCAAATAGAGAAAATAAAGCTCAGAAAATAGGATGGAATTCCTCAAGGTTATACTGCAAGAAAGAGACAGAGGAGGGATTAGAACTCACGACGGCTGGATTCCCTTCCTTACACCAAGCCTGCCTCAGAAAGATGCTACTGTCCTATCACTTGTTTGGCAAGACCCACTCCTCTGTCACTGATGAAAAGGTGACTGTATCCAGTAAACCCAAAAGCAGGCGTGAGATGTGACATGATGAGACCCAGGCAGAGTACTTTACACATGGCTGTTGCCTGGGGTGCGGAGCATTCTGGGTGTGAAACATTCTTGGCAACATGACCCTGAAAACTAACAATGAGTGGCTGAAACTAAGAAGAAAGAATCTCCTAAGGATCCTGAAACTGGATATTTTCTCAAGCCTCACCTAGGACCAAAAATAAATTATGAAGAAGTGAAGATGCCAACCTCCAGGAAACACTGGAATTAAATTCATGCTGGAAATCACCTGACATTTGGTGGCATGTCAGCATTTCTGGAAGATTAAAACAATCCAAACAATACTGGCAAAAAAAGTCAGTGAGAAAAATACATATTTGTAAAAAAACTGTGGACAGTGGTTCAGCAGCAGATGGCCAAGAGAAATAGAGTAGTATTTTATTTGGAGCTTATTATCCAGACCCTTTGCACTCCAGGGCAGCCTCTGTAAGATAGGTTGTTAGAAGTCCCGGTTTGTAGATAAGGAAACTGTGCTTCAAATTCTTCATTTGGCCCTTCAGCCCTCTACACCTGCCTACACCCCAGGCAACTGGCATTCATTGACTACTCCAGTGAGCTCCTCACCTTCTGACTTCCAGTTGGGTTTAGTCAATAGGAGCCATCAGCAGGATTGGAAGGTAGGAGAAGGACATCTGGCTTCTTATTGCTCCAAATCCTTTCCTGCCAGAACTTAGATTGGCTGTAATGTCCCATTGAAAGTCACAGGTCCCTCCAGGCAGCTCTTTCCTGCAGCTATACCATCTCTCCAGAGTCCGGGAAATGCTTCCTCTGCTTGCCCACAACCCTGAGCTCAGAGTGATAAGGGCTCTCTGCTGTCACTAGCTCTGAGATGCATCCCCATCCCTTGTGAGTGCCCCTTAGCTCTTTCTGCATCTTTTTAAATTGTCTTGTCATTAAACTGCCTCAATTGCCTGTTTTAAGTATGTTGGCTGTTTGCTTTGGGAGGGACCCTGACTGACGTTGAATCCAAGACAGGAAAGAGTTAAGTCCCTGGCACAAAGTCCGACAAATCAGGTGTTACTTAAAGCAATGCTAATTGCTATGACATATGAACCCTTAAACCTCAGTGACTTCCATAAAGATACATTCATTTCTAACTCACACAAGTCTAACACCTTAGTGGCGTGTGGCTTTCCTCCAAGTGGTGATTCGGGGAACCTGGCTCCTTCTGGCTCCTTCTACTTCCTGGCCTTTCAATATTCAACATAGGATTTCGAAGGCCACCCTGATCATGGGGGATCAAACATGAAGGCTGCATGCCAGGCCTGGAAGCGGCAGACATCTCTACCATTCATAATCTTATGGACAAAGCTGAGTCACATGGCTGCCCAGTTGCAAGAGGTGCAGAGAAGGTGTGTCCAGGAGGATAAATGAAAGGGTTTAGGACAGAGCTGGCCACGGGTGTAAGAGCACAGGCTGGAACCCAGCGCTTTCCCATTCAAAACCCAAACCCTCTAGTTCATGGTATACACATATACTTAATGTGTACATGAAATCGTAAGAATCAACGATGTGAGCTCAGGGAGCAGAACAGATAGAGAGTGAACGATTTAAGTAATGTGGTAGATTCAGCTCATGATTCCACCAAAGAGTATCTGCTGCGGAAAGAACATGAGACAGGAAATGCCATCTGCTGCTGCCTCCGCCTATCTCAAAGAGCACTTGCCCTTCATAGATTAAGTGTTTCACTGCACAGGATTCTGTGATTCTACCACTTAGGGACACGCATTTTTTTGCCCTGGCTGGTGTGGCTCAGGTGGATTGAGTGCCAGCCTGCAAACCGAAGGGTCACTGGTTCAATTCCCAGTCAGGGCACATGCCTGGGTTGTGGGCCAGGTCCCCAGTAGGGGGCGCAAGCAAGGCAATCACATATGAATGTTTCTCTCCCTCTCTTTCTTTCTCCCTTCCCTTTTCACTAAAAATAAATAAATAAAATCTTTTTTTAAAGACATTTTTCTACCACTCACCTCCTTTTTATTTTATATATATGTATATACATACATATATATATGTATTTAATAATAAATGTTACTATAATAGGATTATATGAATGAACATGCATTCTGTGATTTACAGTCTCTTTTAAAAACATCCAGGATAATTTTGATTATATACCCTGTGTGCTATATCCAGTGAATTTAGAACCTGCCATTGCGTATCCTGAATCAACAGTCTGCCCAGACAGCAGGTCCCTCTTCCCACTCGAACCTCTATGGGTTTCTCTCTATGGTGTGTGAATTTTATAGCGTTAGTGCACACCCTCTGAGAATACAGACGCTAGAACTTTTTTGCATCACTATGTAAATCTGCAGATGTACCACTCAATAAGTATTGACCTGTTGACTTTGCCTTTTTTCCACTCTGTAGGCATTTCTAGTGATCCAGGAATTTAGAGAAAGAACATGCCTCATGAAGGTAAGTAACCTGGGGGACTCGTAAAAAATAAGCTGATGTGGATATTCAAGATTTAAACAGAGAATATTTGAGTCCTGCCCTAGTAAGTAAAAATCACATGCTCTCAGCTTGCTGATCATCTCCATGGCACTCTTGATAATAGTGTTTTATTCAAATGGAAAAATACATGAAGAAAAAAATATCAAGCACTATTGAATTATCATGGTTGTGGTTCTATAGATCTCATCATTCCCGCATGTGAGATATTGTGGCCACAGCAGGGAAGAGTTACCTGCCCTCTAGGATGGTATTATGGTGGATAGATAAGGTGTGCATTGGAAAACAAAGAAATAAGATAATTACTGATGACAATAAGTGGTGTAAAGAAAATCAAATTCAGGGGTTATGTTGGAAATTGTCCTGAGATGGGAGAGGGCACATTACTTTAGAAAGAAGGTCAGAAAAGGCCCTGACTGATGAAAAGGAGTGGGCCAGGTGAATACTGGGGGAGTAGTATACCAGGCGTATGACAAGGAACAAATGCAATGGCCTTGACATCAGGATGGTTTGGGGCACCCCACAAAATGCCACCAGGCTGTGTGGCTGCAATGGAAATGTGGGATATAATGTGTAAAGGTGGCCAGGGGTGTGTTTCCATGGCTCATTGAGCCTATACAGTAAGACATAGGAAGTTTGAATTGTGTTCTAAGAGCAACAGAAAACTGCCGAGGTGAGTGAGCCAAGGAGACTTGTGGTTTGTTTGTTGTTGTTGCTGTTGTTGTTTTGGGGGGTGTTTCTTGTTATACTTTGTTATAAGGATCACTCTGTCAGTTGCGTGCAGAGTAAGCTTTGTGGGGAGGACTGGTAAGAGTAGCAAAGAGACCAATTTAAAAGACAAGAAATGACAACCAGGACTATGGAGATATACTCTGAGTTGGTGGAAGGTGTCACATCGAGGACACATTCCAGTGGGGCTGTCAAGATCTGCTGATGGATGTGGCATGGGCTGTGAAGGAGAGTGAGGAGTCTGGGATGACTTCCAGGTTTGGTGCTTTGGCAACTAGGAAAAGGGTTGGCTATAGCCAAAATGGAGGCAACCAGAAGTGCTGTTCTGCCCGAATGGTGGGAAATCCACCACCCCAGGTCATTACTTTCCAAGGGGTATTTGACAAGTGTCTGTTAAAAGAAAACATGAGCCCTACCCTCAAAGAGTCCCAGGCTGGACAGACAAATGGATGTGCACACAGATCATTATGCTGATAGGGAGAACCCACAAGGCATTCTGGGGATCAAGGAAGACAATGAGCCAAGAATGTGGACTCAGACAGGCTTTTCAAGGAGATGACGCCTAGCTAAGGCTCAAAAGGTAAATGAAAGCCAAAGAAGTTAGGAGGGGGAATCAATCAGAGCAAATGTGATGAGCAAAAGCTGAGGGCTGGAACAGTATGACAATAAAGCACAAGCATTTCAAGAGGACAAACTGCAAAGGCAAAATTGGAGGGTGGCCGACAATGGGGTTGGAGATGTCAGCAGGTCCCAGTCATGGATGGCTTTGATACTGCCCCATGGAGCTTAGCATCTCCCCTAGAAGCACCTAGAGGGAGAGACATTGAAGAGTTTGAGAAAGAAGCACTAAGGTCAGACTTGCAGAATCACAAACTCTGTGTCTAGGTGGTCCAGATGGTAGCAAATAAGGAAATGTCTTTGTCCTTCATTGTTCCTACCACTATTTTGCTCTTGACTTTGGTTTCCTTGAGTTGTTTCACCTATTGCATGTCTGACATCTCATGGTATAGAAAGTATGAAGTCTTATTCCTTATTGAATCCTTGTATTCTCTAAGAGGAGACCTAGCATGAAGTGAGAAATCTATAAGGTCCCCTGATATATTCCCTGGTTAGGATTTAAGCAGTGTATTCATCAAGTATGTAGGAATCTTGGGAATAAAGATCCAGCCCCCAAACTCAGCACTACTTCAGCACCCCTGTAGTCATGTAATATTAATGGACTCTTTATCTTAAAGTCAGTGGCAACAACTATGTGAGAAATTCCAGTGGCTCCTATTATGAAAGGCTGGTCATCAAATCAAACACGATCTTTAAGATTCTCCAAAATACTGTTACCTTTGGTTGACTCTTTATTTATATTCCAGACACACAACTAAGCACAATTCAGTAAGTTCTCAACTTAAGAGGTATTCCATTTGACATTGCGGAAACTGAGGCACGATTGATGAACTTAACAAGAGTCATACAACTAGCAAGTAGAAGAGCCAAGATTTAGCTGCAGACTATCCAACTACTAGTACCCACACACTTAACCACTTCCCTCTTTTTGGTCCTCCAGTCTGGCCTGGCTCCACCAGGCCTAAGTAGTCATATAAACCAGTGTATCATCAAAAATTTACCAAGAACCTCCTCTGTGTTCAGTACCTTGTTAACATTCCGAGAACAGCAGCCAAAGTTGATCCTAGCTCCAGTTCAAGAAAGTCTTCATTTATTCTTGACCACAAAGTATATATCCCTACCTATGTTTTTGCTTGGGAAATCCTTCCCAAAAGAAGTCTGTGGACCTCGTGAAATTGCATATAAATTGTGGATCTGTGTATGTGTGCCTCTTTTCTGGGGAGACAGTTCATAGTTTTCTTCAATGATTTGTAAACCTTACGAAGGATTCATTTTGTATCTTGTAATGCATTCGTTCATCTTGTACTTAATATGACTTCTAATCTGACTATTCTACGTGGTTTGGAAAGTAAAGCCTGTTAACTTGTCTAGAGTAGATTAACTTACTTAAGAGAGTAAGTTAATGATAAAACTAGATCTAGAACTCAAAACTTCCAATACCCACACCAGGGACTCTTAGAAAGCATGTATTGAGTGCATATTAATGCCCCAGGGCATATGGATAAAGAGATGATTAAATCATAGTCCCTGCCCATAAATATTTTTCTCAGTATAGCAGATTTTATTGGGCCCAAAGGTGACCAATTGCAATGTTCCCTAAACTCATGTGAGCCTGGGTCTGAGAAGGAAGGTAAATGCATGGTGCTTTCTCAACTTGGGCTTTTGGAGAATTGATTCCCAGCCACTCTGCCCACAATCCAAAGAGCTCCTAACACTTAACATGTAGCAGTTCCCAGGACAAACTTGCACAATCAAAGCTGCTTTGCATAATCCTCACATGGAAGATAACAGTGCTGCTAAGAAGGAAATGATGAAAGTAAGAGAAATCAGACCAATGATTTAAACCTAAAGGAAAGACACTATTCAGCAAGATGTTTGGAGGTGGGAGTTCCAGTCTGGCCCAAAAGCTTTGTGATTTCAAACCATTAGAGTGATGTCACTCACCTTCTCTCAGTCTGTCTTCATGGTACCAAATTGGTTGCTCTATCTGTATTTGACACAATTTTACACAACTACATTTAAAGCAAGAAGCAGGAAGTGACCAAGGCATGGGGGACACGGTGGAGGGAGGGAGAGAGAGAGAGAGAGAGAGAGAGAGAGAGCGAGAGCGAGCTCACAACCCCCATGTATCTCTCCTGATACAAAGGAGGAAAAATCTGTCCTGGGCCCCCAGAAGACATTCCCTTACATTTTGTTGGACAGAACTGGATTATATGGCTGCCCTGCTGCAAAGGAGGCTGAGACAGTATGGATCTGGCTCTGGCTCTTTCAACTTGTGTGACTAGAGTAGTGAAGGGGAAAACAAGTTTGGGGTGGTTATTGGTAGCTAGTCAGAAATGTCTGCCATGCCCAAACTGTGTAAGTTTGTTCAAGGGGCACATTACCCTCCCTGGGAATCCTAAGCAGCTCTCCTCCAAGAGAATCCAAGTTAACATCCAAGAATTTGCAAATCTCTGCTCCTCCAGCTCAGGAACACTTCCTGACCCAAGTTGGAAGGGGAAAGCAACAGGCCAGTCAGATCTTAGGGACCTCTGCCATGCTTCCCCAAGTCACACTGTCAGATTTCAGCCTCCATGCCTGTCTCCCCAGTGGCCTATAATGAAGGAATTCTTTGACTCAGTAAGACATAGAATTCTGCCAATTGCTAGGGCTCAGAAGTCTACCAACCACTGATACTGGACTTCTACCCCAAGCAGATCTCTGATTCAGCCATCACCCACACTTCAGAATATTGTCATCTTCAGAACCACAGTCCAAAAACCCCTTTTATTTCTGAAAACTTGAGGATAGGAAAAGTATTCAAATCCCATATTAAGAATGGCCAATTCAGTGCATCAATGTAGTGGATTCCCAGTAAGTTGTCAGTTGTCAAAAAGCCTCCCAAGGCAGCTATAATAAAGAAACTAAGTTCTCAGAGCCAACTTTGGATCCACCCATTGCTGACTCTGTCCCCTCCTCCCTCGGCTCCTCACTTGGGATTATTCCAAGAGTCTGTGCCATGCGACTCATCTTTCCCCATGTGAGTAATAACTCCTACAAGGGGCGCGTCAGAAATGCCCAGACAGGAAAGTCTGGCTCCCTGCCAGAGAAACCTTTCACTTTTTTCCTCTTGTTCTCCATCTGTGCTTCCCTTTTCCTCCTAAAGGGAAAATCTGAAGGTAGGTGTTCTGTTTAGTCACCGAGGGTGAGCTGTTTTGACTTGTCGACAGTAAGTACTGCTCCAGCCTAACTCCTTGTGACTGACAGACAAGCATGTTCTTTCAGCATCACTCTCTGAAACCTCCCCCCAGAGACCTCAAGACAGCATTGCACATTTTCAGTGTTCATATCAGGATGAAACATTCTGGAGCAGTGACAGTCGACAGCTCTGGAGTCACTCAAATTGAGTTAGACTTTCCAATGAGCTTCTGGGTCTCCTCTGTAAAATGGGGTTAACAACACCTAAGTTACTAGATGCTGTGAGGATTAAAAAACATCATGTGAGCATAGAGCCTACCCCTCCTCCCAGGGCACAGTTTTTAATAACACATATAGGTGTGTGGGGCATGTGTGTTTGTGTATGTGTATAGAAATATACTCACTTATTCATTCATTCACATATATGTTCAACAAGTATCTTCTGTCCAGGAAATGCCTGAACTGAATCTAGGTGCCAGATATGTAAACACTGAACAAAGCTGATACAGTCCCATCTACGTTCTAGAGTGAAGACAGACAATAATTGAACGTATATACAGTGACAGGTGCCAACATGAGCTGAGAAGAAAAGGAGAACCTGGCAATAGAATAAGAAGTGTTGGAGAGGCCAGCATGCAAATTTAGATACAGTGGTCAAAGGAAGTCTTTCTGAGGAGGTAGCATTTGAATGGATACCTGAAAGAAAGGGACCATTTAGATGTTTGGGGAGGAGCCTTCCAGACAGAGGGAGTAGCATGTCTAAAGGCTGAGGGAAGGGGTGGTACTTGGCCTGCTCAGAACATAATAAGGCCAAGAAGCCAGAGCAGAGGAAGCAAGAGGGACAGTGATAGGTCAGAGAAGTAGCTGAGGGTGGCTTACATGGAGTTTGGAGGCCACATTAAGGAATTTGAGTATTTTTCTTAGGAAGACAGGAAGCCACTGGGGAGATATGGACAGAGGCATGTCATGCTCTGAAATATGTTTGTAAGAAATGACTTTGGCTACACTGTGAAGAAGAGATGAGAGGGCCAAGTACAGAAGCAAGGGGATGAGGTAGGCGGCTACAGTGATAAGTCAGCTGCGAAACTGTGGTTGCTTCTGTGGTAGTAGAGGAAGTCTTGAGAGAGCATTGATTAATGACATCCTCTCAGAATTGATAGATGTTGCTGTTGGAACAGGTGCGAGTATGAAGGAAATCAATGGAATCAGGAATGACAGTAAAGTTTTTGATCTGAAAAACTTCTAGAAAGGAATTATCATTACTGAGGTTTGGAAGACAACAGGAAAAGTCATTTGGGGGGAAGAATCAATAATTCATTTATTCATTCAATAAATATGCTATTGAGGCTCCTTCCTGTGCCAGGCATCATGCTAAGCACTGAGAAGACAGTGATGACTACACAAAGCAGGCTTTGCACTTATAAAATGAAACTCCAGTGGCAAAAACACACAACATTTATTGAGTCCTTACCAGGAGTCGGGCACCATGCTAATTATTTTTCATTTAATAAACCTTCCTGTCTGGTGGGGGAGACAGCCATTATACAAATAATTACTCAAATATTTAATTACGAGTGGAAAAGTACAGGGTCTATCCTGGGATATAATCTAGGAGAACTCCTCTCTGGCTTCTTAGGGAAGGTCATACTGGACTGGAGTAGAGGAGAGAGTGTTTTGAGGGCCTGGTCATCATGGAAAGACTCTAGGTCATACTCAGGTTTCCACATTATTCCACAGGTACTTTACTTACCCACTTATCCCTGGGAGAAGAGAGGATCTCTTGCCTGAGATAGGTGTTGCATGTTCACACACACTCTTGGAGCCCTGCTTGAGTCATTTCTCAGCATGAGAAGCCATCTTCTCTTCTCCCTGCCTCCCCATCTTAATGGGCCAATCCGAGGGAAACATCCCCAGACAGCAATGGCCTCTCCCTCGACCACCACACTTCTACAAAAACCCCATTCCCAGGCTCCAGTTTACTGCCCCCACAATCTTTTTTTGGATGCATTCCATTCAGCATTTGATCATGTCTTGTCTTGTACAATTCCAAAATGTATCTTATGTATTAATGCTTATTTACCAACAAGACTATAAACTCCCTGAAGGCAAAGACAATGGCTTGTTCTGTTTTTGTATTACTAGCAAGACATACTACAATGTAAACTTCTCAGAACTGAGGTCATTTAAGAGACTGTGAACTCAAGACCTTGACATCATCTGGGGGAGGCTGTTTGGAAGGAAAGTCATCTTGTCAGTATGCAGAGTTCAGCCTGACTCAGGCTAACCAAGGTGCCCATGGGGCCAAGAGACACACCAGAAAGTCAGTTTATTAATTTCCAGTAGGAAAAAGAAATAGACTGAAGTGTTCGGGTTGGCATGTTTTGGGCTGGTGTGATTCCTTTCCGGGAGCCAAGTCACAAGGGAGTTAAGTCATGATTGGAAAACATTTTATTTTATATTATTGCTATGAGAAGTCATTTTTGCAGGAACCAGAAAATAACTGAGCTCCTTACAACATAGTATAGTTTCTGTGAGATGAATCATGGCAGCATAAATTGCCATTTCCAACTAATGGAGTTATTTCTCCCACCTGGGTAACCTTACGACATTTTCCACAAATTTTACCAAGTCCAGATCTCTGCCTAGCTGGGAATGTTATACCACAGCTGTTACACCACCTGCAAGAGCTTATCAGAGTAGCTTCTTTAGTTTGAAAAAAGATGATCATTAAATGGTGGCAAACCTACGCTGGGAATCTCCCAGCAGCAGGCATAGTCCAAGGGGCTTATTTAGGTTTCCCTACTTTTAGGATGTTTAGGAGGAGATCTACCACTATGTTGATTTCTGATTAAAGAAGGAGAAATTGAGGATCTGAGTGTCCTAGAAAAGTTTTTATGTGTAGATAACTGCATTTCAGATAACTGGTTTCAGAGACTAGTGGAAATACCATAACATCAGCATCATCATGAAACATTAGAGATACTTAGAAACCACGATGACTTCATATATGATGCAAGAAAGCAGATATTTACCACCAAAAGTATGTGTTGTGTGTCCAGAACTATTTAGGGTCAGTCCTCTCTCTTCTGCCTATCCTTCACAGTTAACGAAGTCCTTTTCTCAAAGATTTGGTAGGGAAAGGAAACTTGCCTTCAGGGGCCAGGTTTTGTGCTTAGGCTTTTACACACATTAACATGTAGGAGCCTTACTTGAGATGACCCTGTGGACTATGAGTTTAGATGAAGAAATCAAAGCTCGGTAGGGCTCAGTGAGTTGCTTCTTGTCAGCAATTCAAAGGGACAGAGTCAACCATGGACATCAGAAGTGGAGCCTCTGTGGCCCAGCTTCTCCCACATCCCCATTTTTCATTTCCTGGTAGGGAATGCCATGTAGCAGTCCTGGCTCACCCATCTCATCCATGCTCGTGCTGTGTTTTCCAAACAGCCTATACATGAAAATCACCTGAGAAACTTGTCAGAGAATTCTAAGCCTCATTTCAGAGGTTGTGATTGCATGGGTGCAGTGTGGGTCCCAGGGATCTGGATTTTTGCATCCACCCCAAGCCAGTCCCCAGCATCAGATAGCTGTGGGTAATTCCATGTGCTTGGCTTTGTATGAAGCACCACGAGGTAATAGGCATGAGATACTTTGCATATGTTTCCACAGAGCTCTGCTAAGGAATACTGTGCTGTAGTTTACACTCTGCTACTGAAGACTAGTCATAAATTCTCCTCTCTCTGAAAGCAAGATCTCAACCTATATAGATGACTCTCCAGCATGAGGATGGGGCACTTCGGTATGTCTGCAAAGGTTTTCTTACACCCAAAACACGTTATGTACAGAAAGGAACTTTCATCCCTAAAGGTCACAGTGTCTGACCAGCAACAGAAAAATCAAAGTTTAGAAAGGGGTCCATCCCAGATTGAACTGGTGGTTGACTGAATGCTCACCCTTGTCTCTGGGCCTCTACCTCCAGGCTGCTGAGTCTGAGAGAGAGTACTTTCCTCACCCTGCTTTTTCAAATCACAGTGCCTTTGCAGGCTCCATCTAAAACTGGCCCTCCCACCGTCTACATTTGGATTCTGATCTCCCCAATTCAGAGAGATTTCCTGGAAACAGAGCCAGCCCTTCCAGTAAGCGTATGTAACAGAAGAGTGAGTGCAGAGAGTGGAGCCTGGTGGAAACAAAACCCAGACATGTAAAATTTGACACCTCCACTGACATAAGGGCCCACACTCGCTCCCAATTCCCACTCCCTGCCTCACCCCACCTTCACTGTGTCCGTAATTTTATTTGGGGGAAAACCACAACCAGCACTTATCACCAGCAGCCAAATTCCCTGGCAGCAGCTACACTTTCAAAAGGGAGGGATGAAAAAATTGTCAAGACCTGTGGGGATTTCTCACACATTAGAAGGGCCCAGAAAAACTGTGTTACACCAAGGATAATATTTTATTTTTCTTTAAGAGCTTTTTTAATTGGTTCCATGCAAAAGGCTTGAAAGTAATGAGTTTTAAATAAATAATAATTATATTTTACCATCCTGTCTGGCCAGAAAGGTAAATGTCTTTTGCCTGACTTAGGTAAGTGTGGAAATAGGAAAGAGGCCTGTGCGATGAATATGGGCCTCGCTGCAGAGGCAGGCCCTCCATTCTCGGGCTCAGACACAATCCACTCTGACTTTTAGACCCTCAGTTCTGTTTCCAGGATTTTGTGGCAGACACAGTGCCACGTGTTCGTGAGATGGAGATGATGGCATATATATCAAGATGCTAAGGATAATTAAAATGTGGGCTTCAACCTTTCTGAGACACTACAGTTCCAAGGATGAAATATCTGGTCTGGAATGCCCATCCTGTCTTGCTGTCCTGGGAATGGTCATAGGGCTCTTCACCAGTTTTCAGATTCCCTTCTTTCTAGTCACATGGTAACATTGTATCTCTCCATCCACTTGACCATGGAGTTGTGGCCATGCAGTTTGATTTGGTCAATGAAATATAAGTGAAAGCATTGTTTGCCCCTTCAGGCAGAAGCTGTGAGAGCCAGGGATTATTTTTATCTCCCCCTCTCTCTTAATCTTGCCACTTTCCAATTGGTAGAGGTTGCATCAGCCTTGGTTCTGGAGTAAAGAGACATAAAGTGAAATCCTCAACTGACCAATGATGGAAATAGCATGAGAAAGAGATAAACCTTAATCTACCTGTCATAAACCTTACATCTTACAAGATCTGGGGAGCCATTTGTTACACAGCAGAGCCCAGTCTGGGCTGACTAATACGTGCCCACTCTACCCATTCCCATTTCCTTGGCCAAATCTAATCATCCTTTAGATCTTCACTTCATGGTCACTTCCCAAGAGAAGACTCTAATGACCATCCTATGCCCCAGTTTTATCTGATGCCAACAAGCTAGTTCCCACAGTCTCCAAAGCCCCCCAACCTAACTCTTAAAATGTTATCACATTATCAAATTGGTGGTTTATTTATCTATAGCCCCTGTAGGCCATAAACTCCTGACACAAAAGGTTATACCTCATTCACTATCCCCAGTATCTAATGCAATATCTCATGTAACTTAGCTGTAATTGCATATCCATATATATAACTATATGTATAATAATTTGTTAAATTTACTTTCTAACTACTGACAAGTCACTGCTAATACTGCTTAGTAAATGCTTATCAGAAGTTCTAACGCATATATTAACATATGTGTAAAATATATACAATAGTAATGGGTACACTATTACTTTAGAACTATAAGAAAGAGGGAGGTAACCTACCTAGTTTATGCAGAGAGAAAGAAGAGTCAGAATTCTCACCCAGATGGGCCCTAACTCCACCTCAAAAGATGGAAATCTGTAAGAAATGATCAGGGCTAGAGCAAGAGCACAGATGCTATTCGGTGTTATTTGTGAAGATTATTCCTCCTGAGGCCACATTGCAGGAACTAGAGATTTCTACCTAGGCAGAATAATTCTACCCCCAAAGATGTCAGTGTCCTAATTCCCACACCTGTGAATATGTTATCTTAGATGGTAAAAGAGATTTTTCAGGTGTGGTTAAGAATCTTGGAGAGATGTAACCTGGATTATCCTGGCAGACTCAATAAAATCACAAGACTCCTTAAAAGAAGGAGGCAGGAAGATCAGTGTCAGAGAAGCAGGTGTGATGATGGAAGGAGAGGTCATAGGGATATTGGCCAGGAGCCAAGGAATGCAGATGGCCTTGAGAAGCTGGCAAAGACAAGGAAACAGATTCTCTTCTAGATCCTCCAGACAGTATGTAGGCTGTGGACACCTTGATTTAAACCCGGTGAAACTGACTTCAGACATCATACCTCTAGAAATATAAAGATAGTAAGTGTGTGCTTTTAAAAGCTACTACATTTTTGGCAATTTGTCATGGCAGCAATAAGAAACTAATACACTAGGGCTGCCACATAAAATACAGGACACCCAGTTAAATGTGAATTTCAGAAAAACAACAAGTGATATATTTTTAGTGTATGTTCCCCACAGTACTTATTTGTCCTGCATTTTCATTTGCTAAATCTGGTAGCCCTGCTCAACTTCCTCCCTCCCTCCTAGCCCCTGAGTCCCTACCATTCTCCTTTCTCCCTTTCTGTTCTGTCACAATGGTACTATTATACCCACCACTTTGAGGTTAGTCTATGACTCAACAGAGTGAAATTGTTAAGACCTCAGACAAATAGCTCTGAGGGAAAGTTATTATTCTATATCATTGCCTATCAATTATTTATAGTTTATAATGCAATGCCATTTGCAATGGGTAATATGTTTTTCTATTGTGTCATAATATCATCCAAGTCATCAGAACGACCATTGGGGAGATGGATTGGCCTGGTGCAAATAGCAATGCTTTTTTTTTAAACAGGCATTGTGCATTTCTGAACCTGAAAATCATTGCTATTTTAGATAAGAGAAAATTCATCTTTGAATTCAAAGAGAAGGATAGAATCCACCTTGTCTAACAAGGATTTCCTAACAAACAAGGCAGGAACTAGGATGAAGCAAATGCAGTGCCTAGGACATAAACTTTAAGGAGGCTCTTAGTTTTAGGTGATGATCCTGCATTTGCATGGCCTGGGGAGTAAGTACTCCCTTAAATCTGTCATCATAGGAGCTCCCATTGCCTCTCTGTAGGCTCACCCTGGTACGAAAAGTTACATCAAGGCATCAGCAAAAGCCAGAGCTAGTCTGGCCTCTTTACACAGGGAAACTGAGGCCCAGAAAAATGTGGACAGGCTAAGATCCACTTAGCTGAGTGATGCAGTGAGCCTTGTGGTTGCCACCCCACAGTTTTTGTGCACCTGTTCCCCACTGGGATGCAGCTATGGGGGTTGAGGTGTACACTTCACTGCCAGCTCCAGGATCAAGCCCCGTCCTGACTGGATTAAGCAAATCAGTATAATTCCATATCCCTGGCCTGAGTGATTAGACACTTAACTCAGGCCCAAGCCAGCCAAGAGATGGTGTGTCCCTGGCTACAGTGGTCAACTCCAGCTCCAGGGTATACCCATGAAACCTATGACTTTTGATCCTTGGACAGAATAAAAGATTCCTCTTTCTAGAGGGTGTGGAATACAAATGAAAAGGCTGGAATTGTTGGAGCCATTTCATTACCATGAAGATGTCACATATGGAAAGGCAAAGGTGACAGAATCCTAGGAAGAAAGCCAGAATCTTCATCAAACCTCACCTAAAAGGTTAGCTACCTCTGAACTATTCTGTTACATGCACAAATGAATTCTGATTAATATTTAATCCAGTTTGAGGCAGAATACAATGGAGAGAACCTAAAAAACCTGGAATTTATTTATAAACAATTGTATATTTATTCTTACATGTTGAAACTTCAATCACCTTCAAAGTACTCTCCATTTGATATAATACACCTACCAAGACTTTTTTCCACTATTCAAAAACAGTTTTTAAACTTGTCAATTTTGATGCCTTTCAGTGCTTCTACCGTTTTTCATTTCACCTCCTCCACGTTGGCAAAATGTTTCCCTTTGAGGACTTTTTTTATCTGGGGAACCAAAAAAAAGTTGCTTGGGGTGAGAGCGGGGTGAATTGGGAGGGTAGGACATGGAGATCATGCAGTTTTTTATCAAAAACTGCTGAACACTTAGTGTGGTGTGGACAGGTGCGCTCATAAATCACCCATCATGAAATGGGCAAATGTGTTGAAATAGTCTTATAAAAAAAATTCACCGAGGCTGAACACAGCCTCTCACAACAACACCAGTTGGTAAACTGATACAGGTAGATTCCTAGAACACTCACCTAGCGGGAGAAGCCTGTACTATAAGGGGCCCACACTCCAGAAGATAATTCTAGTTTCTTTAGCGGGGGGGTCTCTCTTTGTATTTTGCTAATTGCAAGAAAGGGTTTCCTGACTGAACAATGACCTTGAAAAAGCCAAACTCTCTAGCAGCACTGTCCAACAGAACTTGCCACAAGGATGGAAATGTTCTACTTTTGCATTGTCCAAATAGCAATTGGACATTTGGCTAATGTGACTGAAGAACTGACTTGTAAATTTTACCCCTTTAATTGATTTAAATTTAAATAGCCACATATGACTAGTAGTTACCACATCGGACAGTACAGGTCTAGAGGCTCCCTCTCCTTCATTTCAGTTGTTGCCTTCACCAGATAGCCTCTCATAATTCTTTTCCTCCTGGGTTAGGCTGACATCTTCTATGACTCCAGATCAATTGGGCATGCCTCTAAAATTTCAATTACCACAAAATAATAATAATAATAATAATAATAATAATAATAAATAAATAAATTTAAAAATAAAATTGCATTTACCTCTATTAGAAAAATTATTTCTTACGATGCCTATCTTTCTGCTTCAGTTGAGATTTCTGAAAACAAAGTCTATTTTCATGCAGTAATGCTTAGCAGAGATACTGCATATTATAACTGTTGAATTGGGTGAGGTCATATGTGGCCCAAGTATGTATTGGATATGAAAAGGCTTTGCAGCTTATATGACTTTAAGACAACATAAAAATGCTCGCTACCATTATTAGCTGTTGTTAATATTCCTGGTGCTAAGCCTTGATCCACTCCCCGCTTTTCTGAGGAAGTAGCAGTAGCTGCCCTTGAGTGACTTCTGAAACCCTAATGTGCTTGTCCCTGTGATATCTCTGACCAATGACTGCAGGCCAGTGGCATCTTACACCACTGTTGCCCTGAATTTCCAAATCCCCGAATAGTCCTGTTTCCCTGATCTTCTGGTTTGGGCTCCTTGGTCTGCCATCTGCAAACCAGTGGGTAGTGGTGGGGTTGCTGAAGACATAATTCAGAGTTGAGCTGAGGGCCACAGTGACTGCTGGGTTGTGGGATATGGATGGGATGTGCTGAGAAGCCTCTTTCTCAAGATATGCATCCTGATCCAGGGCCTTTAAGCCTGAGAGATTCATATATCCATTCATTCCTTCACCAAAACGCACTGAGTTTCTAGAAAGTGTCAGCATGTTACCAGGCACTGTGTTCTATCATTGAAAAAGACAAAATCCCTGTCATACTGGGGCTCACATTCTTACTGAGAAGATAGACAAAATTAACACACAAAAAGATGTATAATATATGTATATATAAATAGATGCAGTGAAGACACTAAAGCAAGGTATGGAAGTAGAGGATCACGGAGACATTAATTTAGATTTCAACAGAGATCCGAAAAGAGTGAGAGAGTGTGCCATGCAAATATCAAGGGGGAGGGCATTGCAGGGAGAGGAAACAGCTAGTGCAAAGGCCCTGAGGGAGGCACATGTGTGGTGTATTCAAGGAATCCCAGAAAAGGGTCAGTGTGCCTAGAACAAGGGGGAACAAGGGACAGTGAATAGAAAATGAGATCCAAGGGGTAGCAGAAGCCAGATCACGTGGGGCCTTGGTGGTCGTGCTATGTTGAATAGTTTCCCCCTAAAAAATTATGTCTACCTGAAACCTATGAAAGTGATTATATTTGGAAGTAGGATCTTTGCAGACACACTCAAGTTAAAATGATGCCACACTGGATTAGGGCGAACCCTAAATCCAGTATGACTGGGGTCCTGATAAGAAGAAGGAAATTGGGGCACAGAGACACAGACACACAGGGGAGAAGACCGTGTGAAGACCAACATAGGAAGGATAAGCTTTTCCAGAAACCCCCACAAGCTAGGAGGAGGCAAAGAAGACTCCTCTGCTAGAGCCTTTAGAGGCAGCACGGCCTGCCCTGAACAGTGTGGCTCAGGTGGTGGGGCGTCGTCCCACGAAGCAAAAGGTTGCCAGGGCACATGCAAGAGGCAACTGGTTGATGTTTCTTTCTCACATCAGTGTTTCTCTCCCTTTCTTTCTCCCTCCTCTCCCCTCACTCTAAAAACAGATAAATAAAATCTTTAAAAAATATACAGCATGTCCCTGCAACCCCCTGATTTCAAGCTGCTAGCCTCTAGTATTGGGAATAAATTTGTGTTGTTTTAGGCATCCAGTTTGTGGTACTTTGTTACTGCAGCCCTAGGAAACTGATACAATGGCCTTGGGGCTTTATACTGGGTGTCCAGGGAAGCTGTCAGTAGAGTTTTAAGCAGGAAATGACATGGTGCGATTTAAATAGACCAATTTGATTGCTGTGTGGAAAATAAGCTTCAGAATTTCAAGGGAAATTAAGGAGTTTAGTTAGGCAGGTTATTGCAGTGGTCCAGGAAAAAAAAAAAAAAAAATCATGGTGACAAAGTCCAGGGTGGTAGCAGATGAGATAGATTATGGGACTCTATTAAGTTTGGGGTGAGAACTAGGAGGCTTTTGTGTTCCTTCGTCCTCACTTTCACTCCTTGACTCATTCCAGCTCTGTCCACAGCAGTTCCTGAGCCTTCCTCGCCACCCTAGATAGCCTCTGTACCCTGACAAAAAATATCCTGCCTAAGGAATAACATTTACTCGCCTTCTAGAGGTTCCCAGTCTTCTCTATCAGAATAAAATTTCCTCCTAGCTGACCCGTTGTCAGAGCCAGGATCAGACAAAAATGAGGAGATCCACGCCACTCCCCACCTCTGGGTCTGTTTCTCCTAAGCAAAGTGAAAGATTGCACAACACATTTTTTGGGGCTTCTTCCAATGTGACATTTTATACTTTCAGCCTAAGGTTTTGTGGAATAAAAAATAATAATAATGAGGAGGAAGAGCAGAAGGAGGAGGCAAAGAGAAGGAAGAGGAAATATAGAAGGAAGAAGAGGAAATAAAGGAGAGGAGAGGAGGAGGAAGCAACAGCAGAAGCAGCAGCAGCAGCAACCTGTGTATGAGGCCAAGATAAAAATTCCTGATGACAGTAAATACTACTGTTACGAGGCTTCAGAAATTGGCAAAACGAAAAATACTAGCATGTGAACCCACAAGTCAGTCCTAGGCTCAGAGCAGCATCCTCCAGCTCCCTCACTCTGGTCCCCATTCCTTTCAGCATCTCTCAAATTGCTGGTCAAGGTGCAGCCTACTGAGGCGGAGTCAGGAGCCAGTTGCTGCTCTCTTCCTGGCTGATCTGAGCATAACCCAGCTCCCCTGGCCCATGAAGTGGGTTTGTCTCCTAGTCTGTTTCTGCCTGCCTTGTCCCAAGGCACACTTAGAAGTAATCTCAAAGGTCCTGTTGGCTTCCCACGAGACCTCATGCATTTTAAGGAGCCTCTAGGCAGGTGCCCAGGGCAGCCTGCTTCATACCAATGTCCTTATTCAGGGCCCAGCCTGAATGTCAATGACTCAAATCCCATTACTGGCTTTCTGCTTCACTCATTACCATGAGTTTTTCCATCTCTTCTGGCATTCAGAAAAATATCATTTTCATTTTCAGGAGAAACTACTTGAGAATTTACCATTGATTTGTATTATTGCTGCAGAGTCTTGATTGTATTGCATTTTATTTAGGCTTTTAAAAACCCTTTCCTGATGCAGCTGCAATTGGGGGAAGTTTCTCAGTAAGAGGGTAGGTAGAAAATTACAGAAATAATACTAAAATTTCAAAGATTATTTGGGGGTGGGGGGATCTATTCCAAGATGGGCTTATATTCTAGAAAAAAATAGAGTGTACCCCCCAGAAAGACTTAATAGAGAAATAATTACAAATGAAAAACCTCACTCTGGAGAAAGAGACAAGAAATGAGATCGCCCTGGTCTTTCATATCAGGTCCCAGGAATGAGGACATGGGTGTCAGCAGATCGCCCTGGGACCACCAGCCTATTCCTTAAGAGGCAGCAAGAGATGCTCAGTGAGATCCCCAGGAGGCCCAGGACAGACATGGGATTCCTTCCAAATGTGCCTCAGGCCAGGGAAGGGTAGACTGCAATGACAGAGACAGAGGCCTGCCACCACCTCCCACACTGCATCCCACAGGAGCCTCACACTTGCCCTCCTGAGCAGGAGAGCTGCCTCCTTTTAGAGCTAAGGAAAGGGGCTGACTAAGCAGCCCAGGCCACCAAGCTAAAACTGGCAAGTGCCATCTTTTCTTGTTTTTGTTTTTGTTTTTTCCACTCAAGCCTTTCTAATTCTTTCCCTATGATGCAGGGCTGTATTCTGTTTGAGAGGATTCCAAGTTCAAGTTCCCCATATAGTCAACATAATATTCTTAACAGAAAAAAATAACATTGTCTATCTGAGGAAACCATTTGATGCCTTACACACTTTCACACTTACCTCCCCACCTCGATCCTCACAGCAAATCGTGGGGTAAATATTTCATCCCCTCTTTGTACATGAAGACATCGAGGCTTACCTTCCAGTCCCCGGGGCAGGTGGCCCAGGACACATGACTCTAGGGCTGCACTGGGGTCAAACTTGGATTCAAGTCCTAACTCTGTCACTCTCCAATCTGTGATCTTAGGCAAGATGTGTATTTTCTCTGCATCTCAGTCTTCACATGTGCTAATTGGAGGAAGAGAGTATAGCAGGTTCTCCAATAACATTTTGTCATTGTAACATTGATGAGATGCTATAGGGACTTTACTTCTATTTACATCAATTAGTCTTTGGGTAAACTAATTTCTTGATACATCATTTCACCTGAAGTTGCAGAATTTATTGACTATGTTAAGTGAGGACTTACTGTACCTACCTCATAAGGAAGCTTCTTCATTCATTCTATAAATATTTATTGAGCATCTATTATATTCAAAGCTCTGGGGATACAGTAATAAACAAAACAAGATCCCTGTTCTCATGGGGTCATGTTCTACTGGGAGAGGGAAGACAGAAAGTAAAATATGTTATGTTTGAAGGTAATAAGTGCTACAAAGAATAAAACAGGGAGTGAGAGTAGGGAGCACTGGGAGAAGGTGTCCAGTTTAAGACAAGAGGGCCAGGGAAGAAGTTACTAAGAAAGTGACACTTAGGGAAGATCTCAAAGGGGTGAGGGAGAAAGCCTTGTAGATATCAGAAAGAAGAGCTTTCTGGGCAGAAGGAACAGCAAGTGTAGAGACCCTGTGGTGAGAGGCTGGGAGGGTGCTACCACGAGCCAGGGTCCGGGAGACCATGTATCCTAGTGTAGTGAGCAAAGGAGAAATAAGTAGGAGAGAAGGTCAGAGATGTAACTGAAGGCACAGAGGGTGGGGAAAAAATTATGTAATGCTTTATGGGTCATTACCCAGATGAGGATGTTTTTCTCTAAGAATAATTGAGAGCTTTCGCGGGCTGTTGACAGAGAAGGACCATAAACTGGCTTCGGAGGACCAGTATTGCTCTAGCTGCTGTGTTTGGGACTAGACTAAAGGGGTGAGGGGTAGAACTGGGACAACCAGTTAGGAAGCTACAATAGTTGCCCAAGAAGAGAACACAGTGGCTTGGACCAGAGTGATAACAACAGAGATGGGGAAAAAAGGTGGGAACTGGGGTTTGTTTTGAAATCGAGCCAACAGGACTTGGATGGTTTGAGGGGTGTGAAAGATGTCAAGGACGGCACTACAGGTTTTCTGACCTGAGTCACTAGAAGGAAAGTGTTGCCTTTCACTGAGAAGGACGGGCAGTGGGAGGAGCAGCTCTGGCAGGGGAACAGGGATTGATAAAGGCATGTACATTTTCTCCAGGCACCAGCCTGGTCAGAACATATACTCCATAGCAATTAGACATTAATAGTCTTAAATCTGCCCCATTTGGTTAAGTATTCCATTTGCAAAACCTGTGTAAGTACTTACAGTTCTGATCAACCTCCCCTGGACATCCCAAATCATCCACAGTCTCCTTATATCTCTCCCCACATCCCTATCTCACTCCCTTTGAAGATTATTTTGTATTCAGTCTGCTGCAGTTTCTCCAGTCATAGTACTCTCAGGAAGCACATGGCCAGGATGTTTACAGCTACTGAGTAAAATGGTACCAGAGTGGTTTCCAAAAGCCACTGGCTCTCCAAAGCCGCTTTGACTCATCCAGTGTGCACTGAACCACCACCTGTGCATCTTGGCACATGCTGACCTTTCTCCACTCCACATAAGCCGAGCTTAGACTCCTCATCCACAGAAACTGTGAAATAATACATGCTTCTAGCTTTAAGCTATGAAGTTATGGAGGCATGTGTTACACAGCAATAGAACTAAGATAACACCTCAGAGCATTTGTTCCTGCTGCTCCCTCAGCTGGGAATTCTCTTACCAACCATTTCTTCCACTCCTGGCTCCATCATTCAGCCTCTCAGTAAAAATGACAAGGTCCTTCTCAGAATTCCTTTCCTGACCAACCCCATACTGAACCCATTACCCTATTCATTATATTTATCCTCTTTTAACTAGCTGTATAGATTTTATTTACTTACTGGAGTGTCCGTCTCCCCCACCATAATGAAAACTCCATGAGAAGAGGGACCTTCTCTGATAGGTCCACAGTTGAATCTCAGCTCCTGAAACAGGGTGTGTCCAATGGATAAATGGATGGTGAATGAAAAGGAGTTGGAAAAGAAAAACAAGAGCAACAAAGAAGCTCAAAAACATGGTTTTGTTAAAGCCCTTGGCCAAGAGGCCAGCATTTATTCTCAATATTCGTGTCATCTGTTCTCCTGAGACATTTAAGTTTCGAAGGATCCCAGAGTTGTTTGTTTCTTTCAAAAATCAACCCATAACTTTAATGTCCCTACTTGAGTTTCCTGCAGATTTTAGCTGAACTTCAAGGTGGCAAAAACCCACATCCTCTTCCTTCTGCCTTCCCCTCTCTCTTTTCCTCCTCCATAACCCACCAACCAGTTTCAACACATCTCCCCTTCTAAGCAAACAGTATTTAAAAGATTGTAAAGCTTACTGAACTCTTACAACACCACATTTATATTCCTTCAGTGCCAATGACTCAAAAACAGATTAGTCTTTCCCGAAATTCATGTGGTTTTGCAAATTAGGGAGAAAGTTCCAGGCTCGTAGTAGATTGTCAAGTTGTAAAAGCTTATTATACACCTTTGTAAAGCTGTTTTCTTCCTTCCTACTCCCATTAGTCTAGCATGAAGCAATGGAATGAATTAAATCCACAAATCGTCACAGTAAGTAGAGAATAAAGGATCATCCACTTTTAAGTGCATCTCCAATAAAAATTACTTGAATGCAAATTGTAAGTGAGAACATACAATCAGTTAAACAGCAAAATATCTGTAACACACCTAGGAGACGGCATAGACTACCAAAATGGAAAAACAATGTGCAGTCTTCCTTATGCCATATTTCAGATACATGCCTACAAAAATACACAAAATATAGTCAAGGATATATGTCAGGCAGTATTCATATTAACATAAACCTGGATCTCATTAACACGGCCAAAAACTAAGGATGGTTTAAGTACCTTATGGTGTATTGATATAATAGAACACATATAGCCAGTAAAAATCCCATTCTTGAAGATTTAAGGACACTGCTCCTGATACCTTAGCAAATTGGCTTCATGCCACATACAGAGCATAAATGGAGCCTCATTTCTATGTGCTTACACCTTCTAAAGTGAATTTTGCCTGTGCTTTCTCTCTTCCCACTCTCTCCTTTCCTTGTATCTTCTATCCTCTCTACCCGTCCACTGCCCTCCTTCTTGTCTGCCATGATCTCTGGCATAGCTGTGAGACAGGATTGGGAGAACGGGTAGAAAGAGACTGGGATGGAAGTTAGGAAACTTTAGATAAATTTCTTTCTTGCTATGTATGGTTGCAGGTCCTCCTCTACGGTGGAGATTCTAGGTAATAAGCAAAGAAGAGAAGAAAATTTTTGGAGACCAGAGAAACTGGTCTTATACGAAATAATGTGCAAAGAGAGTGAGATAGGAATGTGGGGGAGATGAAAGCAGGTTGTGGATGCTTCGGGACACGGTGGGGAGGTCAACCAGGTCTGTAAGCACTTACACAGATTTTACAAATGGAAAAGTGGAATACTAGAAATGAAGATTCGGGGAGTTTCACTGAGGGTTATGAATCGAATCCAATTTCATATTTTTTGGAAACCAGAAGTAGATCCTATTTTCCCTTCACTAGTGATCTGTAGCTAATGGACCGGTGATTCTTGGCATGTGAATTGAGACTGGACCCCATGGAGGCCTGGATTATATCAGGTGCATAAGAGGAAAAAATGGAGATCATTATAAAGGCTAGACATGAGAACCAAAACAGTAGTTATTTCTCTTCAGTGGGATTAGAGATCATTTATATTTTGTTAATTACATTTTCCTGATTTCCTTCCCAAACTTCCTATATTGCATATTATTATTTATACAATCAGGAAAAGATATATATATACCATATTTTTTGGACTATAAGATGCACCCCCCCAAAATCTGGGAGGAAAATTCAGTGGTGACCCTGCTCCTGCCTCCTGTGATCCCACACCCCCAGTGAGGCAGGTAAGCTACATTCAGACTATAAGATGCACCCGCCTTTTCCTCCCAAACTGGGGGGTGCACCTTATAATCTGAAAAATATGGTATATTATTAGAAGAAAACTACCCACAGTGTACAGTTGTCCATCCCTGCAACTGTGGCTGGAAGGATGTTTGATTGTGAAATAGCAAGTAAGATACAGAGAGAGCAGGCCCTCTGAGTATATAGGGTGGTGACAGGGGAGGGCCAGCCATTGAACCTTTCCTACATTGACTTTGGTCTTGTTCCCATGGGGACACTTGCCACAGGTGGTTTTATGGCAGACATTTTTAAAAAGTTGCACCAATAGAACAACAATTGGCAATGGAAAGAGTGGTGACAATGTGGCTTACATATAGCCAAGAGTTCTGTACACAGAGTGTTGTGTTTACAGAGAGTCTGTTAACTTAAGAGCAGCGATTCCTAGATGGTCTGTATTTTCAGACTGTCCAGACCAGCTACAAGGAGACCCTGGGCAGAGGAAGGCAGAGGAAACCTACTGACCGCCCCAGCCTTGCAATTTGGCTTCCCCAATGTGTGGCCATTGCTCAGTCCCCCTTGCCCTCACCGAACACCTCCCCAAAGACTCCAGGTGTTTTCAGGCTGCTGTGATTTTCCTCAGGCTTGCTCCTCCAATACTACACATCATCCCCAGTGAGGAAGTCCCACGCGGCAGCTGGAGGATTTGACTCTGTTCTAGTTTGATTTTTAAAGGGCTGTGGTTGGAGTTTGGAGGTAAGACACCAGAGATAATTGTCTTCCCAGAGTGTACTCCTGTGGGTGCCGCCCAGGAAGGCAGCACAATGCCCTGGAAAGGGTGTGGACTTGGGGGCTTCAAACTAAGACGAGCCTGGATTTGAATCTCAGTTTCACCACTTACTAGCTGCATGACCTTAGTCAGTTACTTAATCTTTTTTTGTCTCTCTGCTTCTCCATTAGTAATAGACAGGGTCTAGCACAAATGACGCCCCTTCTTATTACAAAATCTTTTATTACAAAATCATAACCATGTAATTCTGTAACAATAATATCACACCCAAGCACACCATATGACATTTTAGGTGAAATGCTCAAATTAAAACTATAAATGACTACACCCATATTATTACCCTCAATCACACTCAAGCAGATGTTACTTCTGCCGGACCCTGTAGGGTTAATTAAACCCACTTCACTCAGATAGTTGCATAATAATGAAGAAATGAGAGTGTATATTTAAAACATCTAGCAACACTAGGTAAGGTATGCCCCTCTGCCACCCTGACATACAGTGCCTGTTCCCCACATCTCTCCTTTCCCTGTCCCAAAGCTCTCAAACCATTGGGTGGGAGGCAGGCCAGGGAGAGGAACTACTGAAATGTTCATTTTCTCATCGAAGAACTTACTCACCAAGCTTCTCACTTATCCCTGGATTGATTTATCCTTTTGTACATAGACTGACAAAAGATAAGGGAAGACTCTTGGAACCCAATTGTGTTAGTGTATCAATTTTTGAATTTGGAGACTTTTGTAAAAAAAAAAAAAAGTCATTCAATATCATGGTTCTAACACTCCATGTTTCAACAAGGATACCAAAGCACTGGTTTGTCTTAGGATATATGTAACCTTTATCAAACTATCAGGAGATAATAAGCAAACTGATACTATCTTTATGAGGTACCAGGAACTCATCTTAGTTTTTTATATAAACTGTTAATCCTCCCGGCAATTCTCTAAAGTAGGTGTCACAATCACCCTCATTTTGTGTACAAGGAAATTGAGGCAGAGAGGCTCAATAACCCAGTGAAGGTTATCCATCCAGGCAAGGCCAAAGTAGATTTGAGCTCAGACAACTTAGCTGTACAGCTGAATCAGCCAACTACAACTTGAGCCAAATCCAGCCTTCCAGAATTTGTACGGTCCAAGAGTTAAAAAGATTTATGTTTTTAAATAAATATATGTTAAATGGAGATATATATATGCAATATATGTAGATAATGGATATATATATTTATATATATATATAACTTTACATAAAGTTCTCAGCATTGTCTCTTGGCCCTCAAAACCTGAAATCTGTACTACTTGGCTCTTTATGGAAGAATGCGCTGCTCCCTGCTCTAGAGTGTCTTGGCCACTATGAGATGCTAGCTCTATAACTTTGAAATCCTCACATGTAGTTGTAAAAACAATGTACAACCTACACCAAGAAAATAATTTACTATCCAGAAAAACAGCAGTGTCCTCACACGCTCCCACTGCTGCACTTGGTTCTGGGTAACACGTGTGGGGGAATGCATGTGGTGTTGTGCATAGGCGTGGCCTGCCAATCAGGACCATGAATGCTCTGGGCACTCAGAGGGCACCAATCACTGGGACAGGAACTGAAACAAATGCAATGGTGGAAGACACCATTTTCACCCTGGGGATCAACCATCATTTCCTGAAATAATCCAAGAGCTATCTAAGCCTTTAGGTGGACCTCATCTTCAACAAAAACGTTTTCTGATAGATTATAAAGTTGACTGAAGAGGATAAGTCAGGCAAACACTTTATCCCCACGTGACTTTGGGAAAATGTTTCACCTGCTCTGTGCCTCCATTTCTTCATTGTACAGTGGGACTGGTGATGATATCAACCTTGTAGGGTCATTGTGGGGCTCAACGGGGATAATACATGTGCAGTAGTTAGACCTCATCTGGCACATACGATACTCCAATGAATGGGTATATTACTATTATTATTACCCCCAGATTTCTTAGCATTGCAACAAAGGAACCCCCATCCCATTGATGGGCTTCAATAGGTTCATGAACACCCGAAATTACATGCAAATTTTATATTTAAAATTTCCTGGGGAGAGTTTTCCTAACTTCAGTTTCTCAAGGGATCTGGGACTCAAAAATGTTAAGAACCGCAGCTCAAAGCTATACCAACTATGTCAAGTTCCTGAAGACTCACAATAGAAAGAGATGTGTACCTGTTGGAATACCCCCTCCGGGAGCATCACAGGAACACATCACTGCGTCTCTGTCCTCCTCACCCTCCACACACACATCCTTGTCCTACTATCAGGACTCGAGGAAGGACAGAGACAGGGGTTGAGGCTGCATCTTGAGGCCATTGCATTCAGGAAACCTTCTCAGAGATAACTTCTTTGACCAGCCTTTCTTCCTCGACATCCACTCATCCTCACTCCCTATCTCCTGTAAATTCATTCTAGTGCTCCTCACTGCTGCCTGAAATTATCCTATTTATGTATTTACTTATGTATTCTCTCTATCTGCTACCTGTATGTGATTTCCACAAGGACTGGGACTTGGTCTATCTTGTTCAGAGCCAAATTCTCAGCATTTGACTCAATGAATATGCAGTTAACTATTAAAGAGACCCAGAGGTCCTCAGGAAATTTCAATTCAGCTTGAGCAGAAACCTTAAAAGGCAACGTGGGACTCTTGACTGTGCTTAGGCTGCCCAGCTTTCTCTCCTTGACTAAGGTTGCCCAAATTCAGCTAAAGGATGCACCAGGATGCATATTATGCATATTTTGCAGGGAACCAGGAAGAATGAGGGTGTGTCCATTGTTAAACTTGTGAGTACTGAGTGTGTAACACGCAGGACGCTTTGACACCCAGACTTCTTCCGTCTGACTGCTGCTACCCTCAGCCAGTACAAGCCTGGAGGATAGAGTAGACTATACTATTGGAAGCAAAATCCTAGTTTAATGAAAGAACAGAATATCTGAATTGAGACTGCCCTAAAAAAGAAATGTTGGATTTCTTTACTTTTTCATTTATTCAACAAATATTTATTGAACATTACCGTGCATTAGGCACTGCGAACGGAGCTATGTACAAATCCTTATATTTGTGATGTTTACATTCAAGTGGAAGATTTATGAGAATTCCCCCGCCCCCAGTCCTATTCCATATGGCCCTTCATATCTGAATTAATCAGCTTTCCCCAAAAATACTTTTAGCATAAAAGCATGTATACACATACCATACTAATATATATGCACCTAATATACTGTGCACCCAATATCTCGTGTGCAGCCAGGGGCAATTTTGCACCCCAGGGGCATTTGGTAGTGTCTGGAGATATTTTGGGTATCACAAGAGGAGGCTATGCTGCTGGCATCTAGTGGGTAAAGGACAGGGATGCTGCTAGCCACCCTACAATGTGCAGTACAGCTACTCACAACAGAGAATTATCTGGTTCCAAATTTTAAGAGTGCTGAGGTTCAGAAGCTCTGGTTGAGAGCCAAGCAGAAGTTATACTTTCCCAGGTTTTTTTAATGCTATCCAAAATTAGAAAACTATGGTAGACATTTGGGGTTTCCAGGTTTAAGAACTTTTCCACATCCTTCCCATCCACCACTGGAAGGCTCAATTGCAGCTCCTCCGGTCACATGACCCTACAGGTGCTTCATTGAGAAGTCAGCAAGATGAGAAAGCAGATGCTGGCTAGAAAGCCACTTTTTGGCTAGAAACAGTGGGCTTTCAGAAGCAACAGAAGTGAGATTTCTGGCATCCCGAGTCCAGATGTGGGCTGTGGTCTCTGGCTCAATGGCAGCAAGAAGTATCTGCTGGCGCATTCTCATGATGCACTTTGGTTTTGGCCTTGATCACAGAGACTTCAGTGTGGCTCTTCAGCCTCTCCAAGACCCAGAAATGGTCTAATATACTTTAATAAGTTTAATAAGTTCTTTTTTTCCCTAAATGGTAGTAAAATGGTTCTGTTGTCTATTTTCACTGTTTGATCATAGGAAACAAAAAAAAAATATTTGTGGTCAATCTGTGATTTGAAAGGGATGTGTTTGCATTTATTTAGATCTTGTTCACTGGCTCACACTAATCATTTTATTTGGGGGTGACAAGCACCCTGAGTGTTAACATACCCTATTGTACACAGCATGGGGAGAAAAACACCCTGCAGAAATTTAATAACTTCATTAACAGCAAAAGGTGAAACCTGTTCTCAGCCTTATAAAGCAGCCCATGTCTCCAGCCACCCAGGAATTTTCACTGGCTATAAATACAACCTACATGCACATGTCTCTGTTTCGCAAGCACAGGAAATAGGAATGGTAAGACATTTATACAACCTTCCATATCAAATTAAAAAGAAGGAAGGGAAAGATAATGAAAGAGTGAGTGGAAAACCTCCATAAAGATTTTAAAGCCAAACTGCCTTTAAGCTACCTTGAAGGTTAGTTCAAAGAGGCTTATAACACCCAGCTTGCTGAGGATCGGCCCTACCTAGCACAGGAAGGGAGCAGTGCCAACCCATGGAAGGTGCACAACTTTCATCTTGACCTATCAATCTCCTCTGCTCACCAGCTCTTCTTTTGCTAGGAGAGAAAATGGGGGTAGAAATCTGCACACTGTCCATGCAGAGCTAGAAAAATCACAAAGGTTGTCAGGTTGCATAATTAGTCTCGCAGCAACAATCCAACTACTCAGACAATAGGGTCTAAAATCACAGTCATACTCAAAGCAACGGTAAGCTCTTATTTTATGCCTCATATGTGCCAGATACTTACCTTATGTTGCCTCTAATTTTTAATGGTAACTCCACAAGGTACACTGGCACTATTTTATAAGTGAGGAAACTGGGACTCCAGGAGAGTATGTGACTCCCTGGAGTCACAGATCCCACAACAGTATCTTAGGAGAATCTGCCTGAATTCAAAGTCAATGGTCTTTTTGCTATGTCCTGATTCCTCTCTACTCTGTGCTAGCTTCATCTTCTCAGCCACCTCCTCACCCTCTGTAAAGGTGAATGAAACTGCCACCCTTGAAAACTCTGCCCTTTCACTCAAAGGATATAGACCATCACCATCCCTCTGTCATCCAACAGCAATTACTATGTTTTGAATATAGTGGAAGATTGGTAAGGGCTTGTCAACTGTGATCTCATTCCTTGTTCTGGCCCTGGCACCAGACAACCAAATAAATAAGTACTTTGTACACTTTGTTCACTTTCCTAGGGCTTTGTTTCTTCATATATAAAACAAGGGCATTGGACCAAAAGTCTTGAAGGCACTTTCAAAGAGCTTACTTAAAGTGTGTCTGATAAAATGCTTTTTACTGGTGCAGTTGATGTACTTCCCAAACACACACCCAAAGAAACACACACATGTGCATATGCACAAGCTTTACCCAATGGTTTCAGACACTAGTTCACAATATAAAAGCTTCTTCCCTGTAAAGAATTAGTACTAATAATCAGTTTGTAGACAACTTCTTGTCATCTATTTTGCCCAATTACAAGGCAACTATAGAAAGTGAAGAGAGCCAAGAAAATAGGAGCATGGTAAATTGCATTTATATTTTTCCCAAGTATTTATTCTTCCTTTCCTTTGTATATGTAAGAGGATTATCCATCCCCACCCATAGACACGCGCCTGCATTGCCTGCCTGAGAGAACTATAACCCCCCTTCCCATTTATAATGGATTGGTCCCCTGTCTTCTTTTGGCTGACAGACTGTGAGTGGGTATAATTCCGTATGCATGTCTGAGCAGAAGCCATAAAATAGTTGCCCAGTTTAGATCCATCTGTGACAGGGAACTGGCATGCTCTGGATAAGAGTTTGAAATCAGTGCTGACCCCAGAGTGAGAAGGCACCGGAGGCAAAGCTAGAGTTGACTGCAATTGACATATAACATGAATAAAACTTTCAGATTGTAAGCTACTGAAGTTTGGGAGTTGCCTGTTACTTCAAAATAACTTATCAGAGGCTGACTGATGAAGGAATGATACTCCAGATGCAGTCAATCCTCACTCAGTGGTTGTATTCTATGAAGTAACTATGAACACTGAATTAGCAAACACTGAGCCATTGCTCCCAGGGGAAATACAGAGTTAGAAAATACAGGTTGAGCTTCTGGTCAAAATATTTTCATCACCCAAGCAATCCATAAGCTTTTTTATGTGTGTTCCTGTTTAAACATTTCATTAAACATATGTTGTGATTCATTAACATTGATTTCACAGACAACAGTAGTATAGCTCATGCCTTAACAGAGCTTATCTAATACATGTACTTTCTCCAGAAGATGCATCACAGCCTTTGCACTTAGGAACACCAGATAGCTCCTCAGTGCTATGCTTGGGGGGTCATTTTACTTCTATTTTTTATCAAATGTATTGGGGTGACATTGGTTAATAACATTATATAAATTTCAAGTGTACAGTTCTATAGTACATAATCTGTATATTGCATTGTGTGTTCACCACCTAAAATTAAATCTCCTTCCATCGACATAATTGGACCCCCTTTATCCTTTACCATGTTACTACCTCCCCACCCCCAGAGGGAAACCTCTGGTAACCATTATACTTTTGTCTGTGTTTATGAGGATTTTAAAATTTAATTTAATTTTTTATCACCATTTATTCCCCCTGTACCCTCTTCTACCTACATTCACCCTATTTGTTCATTTCTTGTTTTCAGTTTTATCCCACATAAGCCTGAAATCATAGGATTCTTGAATCTTTCTGAATTATTTTGCTTAGCATAATATTTTCAAGATCCACCTATGTTGTCACAAATAGCAGTATTTCATCTTTTCTTGTGGCTAAGTAGTATTCCATTGTAAATATGTACCATACCACCTTTATCCAATCATTTATCAAAGGACACTTTGGATGTTTCCATACCTTGGCTACTGTTAATAATGCTACAATGAACATAGGGGTACACATATCTTTACAAATAAATGTTTTTAATTTTCTCAGGTAGATGCTCAAAAGTGGGGTTGCTGGGTCATATGGTAACTCTATTCTTAATATGTTGAGGAACCTCCTGTTTTCTATAGTGGCCGTACCAATTTACATTCCTACTAATATGTATTGCTCTTTTTGAGTTGCCATATGTCTCCCAGAAGAAGGAAAACCTGTGTGTGGCACCTGTTCTAAACTTCCAGCTTGGATTCTGGGTTCTGCTTAATCTGGTTTCTCATTACCCCTCTCATCCATCATTCTTCCAGCCTCACCAACAACCTACTTTGTAGTGAAGAAATTCTATCCTGTTTATGCTCTGCAAAAATTAATTTTTAAGCCTATTTTATTGACTATGTTATTACAGTTGTCCCAGTTTTCACCCATTTGCCCCCCTCCACCCAGTACTCTCATTCCCTCCAGCAGTCCCTCCTTAGTTCATGCCCATGGGTCATGCATATAACTTCTTTGGCTTCTCCATTTCCTGGCTATTCTTAACATGTCCCTGTCTATTTTGTACCTACCATGTATGCTTTTTAATCCCTGCACCTTTTCCCCCATTCTCCCCTCTTCTCCCTTCCAGCTGATAACCCTCCAAATGATCTCCATACCTATGATTCTGTTCCTGTTCTGGTTGTTTGCTTAGCTTGTTTTTTACATTCAGTTGTGGATAGTTGTGAATTTGTTGCCTTTTTAGTGTTCATAGTTTTGATCTTCTTTTTCTTAAACAAGTCCCTTTAATATTTCATGTAATGAAGTTTGGTGATGATTAACTCCTTTAGCTTTACCTTGTCTGGGAAGCAATTTATCTGTCCTTCAATTCTAAATGATAGCTTTGCCATATAGATTAATCTAGGCTGTAGGTCCTTGCTTTTTATCACTTTGAATACTTTTTGGCAGTTCCTTCTTGCCTGCAGTTTCTCTTGAGAAATCAGCTGATAATCTTATGGGTACTCCTTTGTAGGTAACTCTCTGCTGTTCTCTTGCTGCTTTTAAGATTGTCTCTTTATCTTTTATATTTGGCATTTTAATTATTATGTGTCTTGGCATGGTCGTCTTTGGGTCCATCTTGTTTGGGACTCTGTGTTTCCTGGTCTTGTATGTCTATTTCCTTTGCCAAACTAGGGAAGTTTCCTTTCATTATTTTTTCAAATAAGTCTTCAGTTTCTTGCTCTTCCTCTTCTTCTTATGGCATGTCTGATTTGGATGTTGGCACATTTGGAGATGCCCCAGAGTCTTCTTATACTATCCTTATTTTTTTTGAATTCTTGTCTCTTCTTTCTGTTCTGGCTGAATATTTATTTCTTCCTTATTTTCCAAATCATTGATTTGGACTTGATCCCTTCTTCCTTCCATTCACTGTTAGTTCCCTGTAGATTTTTCTTCATTTCACTTAGTGTAAACTTCATTTCTTTCTTTATGTTGTTGCTATACTCAATGAATTATTTGAGCATCCTCATCAGCAGTGTTTTAAACTCTCCATCTGATAGGTTGGCTGTCTCCATTTTGTTTAGTTCTTTTTCTGGGTTTTTGTTCTGTTCTTTCATTTGGACCATATTTCTTTTTTTCCTTGATTTGCCAGCCTCACTGTGTTTGTTTCTGTATATTAGGTAGAGCTGCTTTTACTCCCCTTAAAAGACACCTGTAAATTGTGTGGGGCAGAGCCATAGGTAATTGCCAGGGTGAAGCAACCTGCTTTACTGCTTTTGTGGCTCTGTGTGGGGGGAGAACTTGTAGAGGGGACTGTGCTTCTGCCTGACTTCTGGGGGTTGGCCTGGCACTCGCCTCATTCCCAGTCACTTCATCCACTGCCCGCATGTGACTGGACCCTTCCAATGGTTGCCCTGATTTTGAATCCCAGAGTGGTTGGGTTTTCACATGTTTTAAGACCCTGTGGGTCCTTTAAGTGAAGTTTCCTGAAAATCTGTCAGTTTCTTCTGCTGCCCAAACCCCCACTGGTTTTTACAGTCAGAAGTTATGGGGACGTATCTTCCTGGTGCTGGAAACCTGTGCTTCCTGGTGCTGGAAACCTGTGCAATCTGGGCTAGGGCTGGGCTCACTCCCAAAGAATCCCTCTCAATTTTTATCCACCACGCATGAATGTGGGAGCACCCATGCCCATTCTACAACTGCTGCTGCCTCTCCATGCCACACCTCATCTCCTTGGCCACACCATATCTCCTCACCTCTCTCTAGTCTCTGCCTCTCTGCCCCTCCTACCCATCTGGATAAATGTTGCTTCTTTAAATTCTTGGTTGTGGAACTTCCATACAGTTCAACTTTTGACAGTTCTGGGTGTCTTTTGTTTTCAGATTTAGTTATAATTCCTTTTTGTGGTTGCATGAGGAGGTGAAGTATATCTGCTTACACCTCCTTCTGGTCAAGACTCCTTGACCAGAAGCCTTGCTCTGCCAAAATTTATAATTCTCCTTTCACACCTCACATCTCTTCTGACAGGCATCTGGGTCACATTCTTAAAGCTGGTCAGGAACTAGGGGATTATCTATTCCAACCTTCTTGTTTTCAGACCAAACCTAGAGACAGTCATTGATTTGCTAATGCAAGTGAGAATCAGAATCAAGACTTGAATCCACACCTACTAACCCCATGTTCAATTAATTATTCCTGTGATTGCTTCATTTGTTTCCTCCTACCGTTTTACTTTTAACCTCAGAGCAAGCAAATGAAGTAAAGGAGGGGCAGAAAGAGCGAGAAAACAAAGCAACCCACTCACAGGTGTCTTCACATTATGTCAAAGGGCTTTTAGGAAGGAGACAGAACTGGCGACTGTGTCTGCAGGTCAGGCAGCCTCCTGCTCCAAAAGAATACAAAAAAAAAAAAAAAAAAAAACACTGAAGACTAGCAACATACTACTTCTGGGCTTTGAATTTACACAGTACCTTTCATTTTTGAAGCTCAAGGCTCCTTTTAAGACATTGTCTCATTCTTCCTCCCAGAACACCAGCAGAGAATAGTTGCTGGTATCATACCCATTTTGTTGATAGAAAAATTAAACCTCAAAGGCAGTAAGGGATTTTCTCAGCACTAGACTCAGGAAGAATTTCATTCTGCAGAACCAGGGACAAAGCTTAGAACCAACACCAAAACATAGACCTTTCAAATCCCATTCTAAGACACATAAACAACTGTCTAAAAATAAGACAGAAACAACCAAAAATAGAGGACTAGTGTCTGTTGAAGACTTGTTCTGGGTCAAGTGTCTTACATTAAAAATATCATTGCTACTGGTCATCCATCCTGTGAAATGTGAATTGCTCTTCTCATTCTCCAGGCAGGGAAGCCAAGACTGCGGAAGGTGAAGTGTGAAGGTGTTCAAAGTGTTACGCAGCAGAAGTGGGATCTGATCACGGCTCTCCATTACCTCAAAGCCAGCAGCATTCATGAAATACACTAATGTCTAATAATTTCAGAGCTCTGTACTAGGTCCAGTGGATGTACAATGAAGTGGGTGATGAACACATAGCAAGAACTTACTATGTAGCAAGCGCCAGAGACCTAAATATAACTAGGACATCCTACAGGAGCTTACACTCTAGTTAAAGAGAGAAGAGCACAAAAATAATTTAGCAAATTTTTCTTGAATGCCTCCTGTGTTCCAGGCACTGTGCTTGATACTTGGGTTTCATCAAGGAGCAAAAACACAGTCCTTGCCTTTGTGTAGGTGACCACACATGTGACTACCAACATAATCCAGGAAACACTACATATCTAGCAATTCAGGGCAGTCGCAGGAGAAGAAGGAGGACTTGGACTTGAAGTGTTTTATCTCAAAATCCATGCAAATTTGACATCCTACTCTATAACATATCAAGGTTCATTTTAAGATTATAATATACACTTGTATTTCCTTATAATCCAGGGTTAATTTCCTTGCCTTTTTTTCACCAATTTTTCAGGAACAGTTGAGAGTTTGGAATGCTGTCCATGTTGACTTTGGAACATAAATAACTCCAGGCACACTAACCTATACCACAGGGAGGCATAAGCCTAATTTAAAAGTTTCTGGCTCATAGTCACAGTTCAGTTCCATCGAGGCTACTTTGATCGAATGTCTTCAGTATCTGTTGTGTGCTACATAGTGGAGAAACAAAAACTAAAAAAAATATATAGTGAAAAAGACAAAATCAAGTGATTTTTTTTATCCAGTAAAGTAAGAGTCATGCCCCAAATCACCATAGGTACCAAGGGAAGAAAAACAGGGGACATCCAGCCCAGGCTGATAAGCTTTGAGTTCCTTCCATATTTGCATATTGCAAGCACACAATAAATGTTTATGGCTCAGAGAGTCATGTCAATTTGGCCATAGGCTTGAAGAATACTTGTTTCTTGCAAAGCACATGATTATAGCTAGCCTTGCAGCTCCATATGAGGGCACAGGCAGGGAGGTCTGCTCTCTCCACCCTAGCATCTAATTGGTTCTCAGCAGCCAGCCCAGTCTGACATCCAGCCTTCTCCACCCCACAACCTGGACATGCCCTTTGGAAGCACCTACAGGTGGCCTCCCTCCCATTCCCCAAGCAAAGAGACTTTCTCACACTGTGACTTACAGCTCTCTCTGCTCTTAACTTCTCTGGGGGCTAATTCTATCACCTTTTGGTTTAGACTGACAACTGTGAAAGAAGGATTTCTTCATGCCCCTGGGGAATAGATTCAGTGGCTAGGAACCCTTTCTACATTGTCATAAGCTAAGCATTTTAAAACAGCCAATGAATCATTACATTCGACCTGTATCCAAATCACTGATTTTTCCTTCCTGGTCATGAACTAGCCAAGAGACCTTGGTCTCCCTCCACTTTCTACTATCAAGTATATTCAGATCCAACTGGCGTTTGAAAATCTACTATGTGTCCCTCTTGTTTACATATTATTTAATTGTATCTCTGGAAAGCCTTAGGAAGTAGATTATTATGGTCATTTTCACAGATAGGCTCCCTAAGTCTTAAAGAAAATAAATTACTATTATAGTTATTAATGAGTGGTAGAGCTTCCATCATTCTGACTCAAGTCTCTGGACTTCAGTTCTAGTGGTCCTCTCTCTCCACAGTGCTGCCCAGACTTTTGGATGACCTGGGAAAATGGATGGGTGGGTGGCTGGGTAGATGGATGATAGGTAGATAGGTAGGTAGGTAGGTAGATAGATAGACAGAATGAATATTTTTTTATTCCAGGCTCTAACCTAAAACTAGTGAATCAGGGTCTCTAGAGAGTCACACACAGCCAGCCCAGCTGTTTCTGCTAACTGAAGATTATGAGCCACCACAGGACACCACATGCAGCTTTGTCTGAAGCAAGCTATTCTTTTTAATCACACAGAGTGGGCATTGGGATGACTCTACAAGAGAGAGTGTCTGTGCCTAAAACTCTGTCTTCTCCTAGTTTGGATGAGTATCCTTTGCAAAGGCAGGTACCACAGGATGCCAGAATGCTTCGTATCCACCACTGATAATTTAGCCTATTCAGCAAACATTCACCTCTACAGGTACATGCCAGAGCCTGTTTCAGGTGATAGGACAACTAAGGAAAACGGTATCGTCGCAACTGAGGAAGTATCACTGGGAGACATGTAAAAGGTTCTATGTGGGGGTAGGGCTTGATGGAAAGAAATCTTTGGGGAATTTCTGTCCATCTTCTTCAGAACAGAGCATGGAACACAAAAAGAGAACCTGAATGGGAAAGAAATTCAAGTCAAGGGTAGAGACTCTGCAAAATTCTTTGTGTTGGCTTTTATTCTGCTTCCTCCAGCACAGGAAGACATTAACTGGATAAAAGAGATTCCACAAAGTCAGTGAACAGACAAGATGTGTTTATTTTTACACATGGATTTTTGAATAATTTGCTGTTTGTCCCCACCCTTTTCCATCCAAAGTCATTTTCAGTTGCCACACACAATTTGGAAAACAAGAAACAGAGGGGTGAGGAGGTTAAATATCTTTCTTAAAATCAGACAATGGATAAATGATAGGGCCAGCATTCAAGCCTGACTATTGTCCATTCATTCATTCATTCATTCACTCATTCATCCATCAATTTATTCATTGAACACATACTTACTGAGTACCAGTGAGGTATTCTTCCAGACTTGGACACTTTGGAGTGGAATAATTCATCTGGCAAACATAACCTGTTCTGCTGTTCAGACAAAGTGAAGGCAGACAAAGGGAGGAAATCAGAAGAGATTACAGACTAATTGACTTCAAATCAAAGCAAGACAGGAAAAGGGGAAGACTGAGGAAACTCGTTTCAGTTTCAGGTGAGCTCTGTCAAAGGACAAAAGTTCTTAGGGAGAAGTTTTCCTCCTCCAGGGCTCCTGGCTGAATGAGTTCCCTAAGCTGAGGAAGGACTGTCGAGACTTGTTTTATTGGTATTTACAAAAGTCAGTTTTAAAGGATTGGCAATTTGCAGATTCCACTTGGGTGCATCACACCCATCTTTCATTCATCATACCAGAGACAGAGTGGAAAGTGAAGGCATGAACTTTGGAAGCCTGAATACTGTGAAAGGGGTGATCTGGTGTTCTGGGGAAGGTTTTCACAGGAGCATAAAACCTTCTGTCTTCTAGGCAGTGAGGTTCTTGAAAATGAACCCCTTCAGGCTGGAGACCATCAGGGTTAGTGCTTATCCAAAGTCACCAGCATTTAGAATTATCTTTCCGCCTGCAAACCCTCTTCTTGCCAATGCTTCAGAAAATTTCTCTGTTCATTTCTCACCTGTTTTCTATTCATTTCTCACCTCCTTCTGTGCCCAGCATGGCACTAGCACCAAGCTATTAAGAGTTTTTAGGAAACAAGGGAGAGAGGAAAAATAGGGAAAGAGAAACAGAAGCAAAGGGTGTTTGGTGTTCAGTGGAGTAGTGTTCATGGAAAGCCCTTAAAATCCAGAGTTCTGACTTAGAGTACCAGTTCCAGCAGCACCTGGGCATTACTAAGAGGGTCCCCCACTTTCAGAGCCTCAATTTCTTATGCTAGAAAATGGAAAAAAATAGTACCTACTTCATCAGACTCTTTAGAGACTTAAAGAAAGTAATGCATCAGGCAACATTCTGTAGATTTGTCCTGCTGTATATGTGAAAATTTTTACTTAAAGATGGTTTAATAAGAATGAAATGCTCTTTAACATGTCAAGGAATTCCTGCCAGCCAAGTTGACACTAGAAGCTTTCACTAGAATGTTGCTGCTTACACGGGCCATGTTTCTCTTCAAAATGACTTAGGTGACCAGTGAACACGTTCCCTGCAAGGTTAGATATTTAAATAAGAGATGCTTGGAGTGTGGATCAAAGAGCAAAGATTTCAGCCTACCATTGTCAATAGCAACCATGGTCATGTTTGAAACTGAGTTCTCTTACTTCCACCAACATTTATTGAGCACTTACTGTGTACAGGATGTCCTGAAGCATACCAATAAGGAACAGAGAGTAAGGATAATTCAGATTCACGTCATCCCTGGGATGCTCAGTCTACTTCCTTCCCTGTGCCTAGTTCCTTCATGTAAGAAACAAGAGCCATAGAAGAGCTGTCTCCAAGATACTTCCTACCATGATCTTTTGCATTTCTATAATTCTCTAATGCCCGGCTTCGAAGGGTAACTGTGATGACATTTTCCTGGATGATTCTTCTGAGGTAAATTCTCTGCTCACAATCCCAAACTGCTGTCACCCTAAAACAATGGCATGTATATAAATCACAAACAAAGCACTCTCTGATACATTTGCTCACTGAATCTTCATGACAACCCTGCAGGGTAGTATTCTTAGACCCATTTACAAAAAAAATGAATCTTTAAAGGGCTAAATTATTTGTCCAGGTCACTGAGAAAGGGATTCACTGGGCCAGGACATAAAACTAGATTTGCCATTTCTAAACAAAGCTTTTTTTCCCGTCCCTTCCATACTGCAAGGGCTTTTGTGATCCAGCGATTGAGAAGCACAGGCTCAGGGGAGCTGAGTTTAAACAGAGAAGCCAGTTAAGACCTCTCCAAAAACCTGCATTCCCTCCTTCATGCACTCAAGAGCCCAGAGTGGGTTAAGTCTTCCCTGGCTCAGTCCCAATAGACATTAAATTCACCTGTGCTTGCTCTGAAATGAATTGGTGTCCCATTCTGCTGCCACTGTTGTCTGGAAATAATGCAAATGCAATGGGCCTGCACTGACATTGTGCTTCCTTGGAAGGGTACACATAATAAATTGTCCCTTAATACTGTTAAAGAGACATTTTCCTCTTACTCAGGAGTTTTTGAGGCTGGATGGGGCTGCTCACCCAGAGGAGGAAGACGTGATACCTTGTGGCTGGGCCCTGTTATTCACAAGGCAACTCACTGCTCTTCAGCCCACCGCACTGCTAAATTTAAGAAGGCACTTCCCAGCCCCCATGTCAATCATGAGACTTGGAGGTAACCTAAACTGGTTTCTTCATTTGTGTTTTCAATGTACCTTATTTTATTTTACTTATTTTATTTTATTTCATGCATTTATATATGTACTTATTTGGATGCTTGGAAGATGAGGGAACCTACTGGAGCTCCTGATCCATGCCCTTCATCATTTGAAAGAATGCCAAGCTGCTTCTCAGAGGACATAAGGCATTGGTCTCCCCTGTAGGAAGCCACTGCTGCCCCTTAATTGTTTGCTAGAGGAGGAATCAAGGGTAAAATTTAAAGTAAATAGCTGGCTGGGTTGTGCTAATTCATCAAAGCATGTTTCAAGTCAGTAGTCAGAGCATGCTGCAGCCCCCAGCACCACCACCTTCTATGAGAAGGGAAAAACCAGCAGACCTCCAAGGAGATGAAATCATTAGGAGGCGTTCAGCAGTGCTCAAAAAGCAAAGAAAGAAGAGGCAGGGATTTCTGTGCCTGCTCCCCTCAGCCACATGGGGAAATACCAGTTGTCTGTGACCTAGTTATCTGTGAAAGGAAGCAGGGAAGAGAACCCACACAACTGTTCACTGCATGGGAACCCAATCCTCCAAGGATCTCTGCATGCTGAGAAAACAATTAGAGCCTCCTAGTTTGACTATTTCTTGTGCTTAGAGGGGTTTGTTTGTTTGTTTGTTTGTTTTTACAGTAAAGACAAACCCACTTGCTTAAGAATAAAGGGCTTTTACAGGGATGGACCATGGACAGGAAATAAAACCTATATTCATTAGCAATGCTTTTTGCTACTTCCCTATGAATGCTACTTGCCTTTGGGTATACAGTCATTGATTTCTTCAGTAAATATTGAATCCTACCATGGGGCTAGCACTGTTCAAGATGCAGCAAGTACAGCAATGAACAGAGTAGACAAAAACTCCTGCCCCTGTGGAATGTACATTGCAGTGAGAAGCCAGACACTACATGACATAAGTACAGTGCATTCAAGAGCAGTAAGTGCTCAGAAACAAAGATCGGGATGGGAAATGAAATGTTGGGAAGGCAGATGAAATCTTGACTAGATGGTCAGGGAAGACCCCACTGAGGTCACTTTTTCATAAGGGCCTAAAGGAAGTAAAGGTAGTGGCCCCATGAACAACAGGCAGATCATGCTGGACAGAGGGAACATCAGATGCAAAAGACCTGAGGAAGTTCAAGGAGCAGCAAGCAGACCAGTGGGGTGGAGGCGAATGAGTAGAAGGCAAGTGAGAGATGAAGTCACAGGTCTGGGGGGACAGACCTCAAAGGGCCTTGTAAGTCACAGTGAGGACTCTGGCTTTTGCTCTGAGTGACATTGGAAGTTCCAGAAAGGCTACCTCAAGCTGAGTAACCACATGGCTCACTTAATCTAGTGGTTGTTTCTTACTGACTGCTAACTTATTACAGGATCAAAGTCTCTGTCTCCTAAAGGGAGACTCCAGGAGACAATGGCCCGTGCTCAGTCAGCTTCTAGAGGCATCCTGAATCCTCAAGGCTTGACCAAATATCGGTCCACCTAATCAAGCTAAGGTCCCACCTAGTGGTAACCAGTGATAGCCAGTGTCATACACTACAGGGTCATTTCTGCCTATTTCTGTCAAAAATGCAAGGCAGTACAGTCAGCTAGTTGGAGTTCAGGGATATGTAGATACAGAGACCAGCTATGTCTCCTAATATATCTCTCTGTCTATCTACCCATCTGTCTATTTTTATCTTCCCTTTTTTCGATCTCCTCAAAATATTTGGGGAACAGTAGAGGATACAGGAAGAGGCTTAGTTTCTAAAAGTGCCCATCCTCTGTATGCACTGGGTTTCACAGACTTAGCAAAGTGCTAGTGTGAGTACCAGGACCTTAGGAAATAGAGATCCCTTTAGAAAATTCTGAGTCCCAGAAAGATTTCACATTGGATCTTCACACAGAGGCAAAATTAGTATGTGTACGCTCTCAACAATCTCTTTTATCCAGAAATTCCTCAGACGAGGCAGAAGGGCCCGCAGGAGTTGTCATGAGCAGTTGTGATGGGGTGCCAGTCATGTTACTATGAATAGATACCATACTGAAGTGGGCTACGTTTTTGAATAAATTAAAATGAATTAAATATTAACCCCAAAACACTATATTCTCATTCTCTAGCATTCCAGAGTGTTTTTTGTGATTGAGAGAGAGAGTGGTCTAGTCAGGGCCAGACAATCAGTGCTTCACATAACCCTAGATGTGTTCCACAATGAACATCTTCCCTTTTGTGACCCCAGATGGAAAATAGTGTGGGGGCACTTCCATGGGGAAGAAACTGGTGCAGGAGGGTATTTATCTGCAGGACATTTATTTTTCTCAAATGCCTGCCACAAGGACAGGCATATTCCAGAACTTTCTTCTCCCCAGTTCGAAGAGCACTGAATTCATGAAATGACCAAACAATGATCTCTTCCTAAGACCAATTTCAAAATGGTTTACTGTGCCACTCTCATAATTACATGCAAGGAAGTTACCATCTGCAGTTCAGCCGTGGCTCTTCACATGGAAGAGGAAATGACTAAATATATATTTACATAGCTCTCATGAATATGCATTTTGTAAATGCACAAATATGTACAATTACTTGATAGACTGTTTTGGCTCCTATCTTTCGAATATTTAATACAACTATAAATGTTTAATTCATGTTTACTGGGTTGATTGAACAGTTTCGAAATGATGCCAAGTCTTGTTAGAAACAAGATTAAAGATTTCCAGAACATTTCAGCAGCAGGATTTGGCCAGCAGAATTCACACTGATGGGTTAAATGATGGTTTACTTATCAAGTATATTGCATCAAGCTGCTCATAACAATGGACTTGCTGGCGTGAGATTTGCATCCCAAGGTGGCCTACAGAGCCCTTATGACTTGGCCTCCCTTTAACCTCTTTGCAGCTTCTTCTACCCTGCCCCTCGTCACCCAGTCACAAACAACTCACATTTCATATTAGGTCCCCTGCACCAGCTGCCCCCTGCGCCCAGAAAGCTCTTCACACAGACGTCAGATTTTGCTCTCCTGTCATTTTCTCAGTGAGGTTTATCACTACCCACCCATTTAGAGTTGCACTCACCACAAGCCCCAACACTCTTGAAGGATTCTTCTCTACTTTTATTTTTCTCTGTAACACTCACCTCTCATGTACAATATCACGGACCAAGTTATCGTGTTTGTGATTTATGGTCTGCTCAGCCTCCCTCACCGGAGTGTAAACATCACAGGTAGGAGCAGAAATCTGTTTTGTCCACTGAAGCATCTCCAAAAGCTGAGAGTGGAGCTGGCGTGTCATAGGTGCTACTGTGAAGGAAGACATGATAGACAAGAGGCCTGGGTTCAAATCCAGCGTGGGAGTAGGGCAAGGCCAGGCCAGGACAGCAGCAAAGATCTCCCCTGAGAGCAGGTGAAGCCCACCTGGCCAGCTCTCTGCAGAGCAGGGTCACACCTTGTTTAGAGGATGACTTCCAGCAGACTGGGAGCACTTTGTCACTGCAGTTTGTATGTGCAGAATGGAGTGTCAGCATCTCCTTTGAAGAGTGATCTGAAAAGTAAATGAGACAAAGTGAAAAATACCCTTATACTAGGGTAGGAGAGGAAGCAAAAATGTAGTAGGGGACTTCTCACTGAGTAGGGGATTGTTTTTTAGGGCGATGCTTACCTAGAAATAGTTCGCATTCAACCAAAAGCCAGGAGATGCTATAAAACAGGGTCTGCCAATGCCATGCAGAAGCAAAGCACCTCCAGAGTCAACTGCAGCAGGTGTATTGTGCAGTGAAAGTACTAGGGAAAGCCACATCTCCTTGGGGTGGGTTGTTGCCAACAATAGCAAGTAGGAAAAGCTATCTCCGCAACTATAGAAAATGAGTAGATGAAGATAGGAGATCCTAAAGTATGTATTTTTAAGCAGTTTGTGACAGATTGAATCATATTTAAGACACAGTGAAAATTAGTCTAATATATCAACCAAAACAAAAACCAGAGGATCATTAAAATGTGGAATAGAATGGTATATGCAATGGGGTGATGATGTGAAAATAGCATAACAGAGAGAGGACAATGAGGACAGAAAAATAAGGACCCCACTCCAGAACTGGAATAGAGGCACCTCTTTAATTCTCCTGTCTGTGAATGCCACCAATATTCTGGTGAAGAAAATTGGTGATGATTACCAGAACCACACACTCTAGGCATACTGAGTAGAATTATAGTTTGTCATACATGAGTGTGAATATTTAAGGGAATGTTTGGTGAACTGTAAATAGCATGGGTTCAGTTCTGTCCAACTAGTCCTGTGTGCCATAATTATAATGCCTCAAGTAAACGCAAACCCTTTAACTCTCGAGAGACATCTGAAACAAATGGAACCGAGTGACACTAGCAGTCAGGCTGCTAGTGCCCACAGGGGCGTGGAGAAAGAAGTGCTTTTATGCCCTCTGAGTGGCATGATAAACTTGTTAAAAGAAAGTACACTTCTGGGAAGCCATTTTGCGATTATTTTTCAAAGGCTGTAAAAATGTTCATAACATTTATCCCTCTACTCCCCTGCATCCATTCTTGCCATTCAACTTCAGGGAATACAACCTACAGAAATAATAGAAAGGCCCCGCAGAAATAAGTTATTTGCTCCCAGGGATTTATGAGCGTAGTTTCGGATAGTGACAAAAGAAAAACAACATAAATACTCAATTATTATGGGTATATTATCATGCCTCCTTTTCATTTTTATTAAATTGAGTTTATGGAGGTGGAATGTGCATAGTCTTAAAAGCGTTGAAATTGTTTACAGCTATGTTGTCCGCACAGATACAGAACACTTCCATCACCCCCAAATTTCCCTTCAGTAGGAATCTCAGCCCCAGGAATCCACTGATAATTCTTTCCCTGTAGAGTTGCATTCTCCAGGTCTTTATGTAAATGAAATGATGGTATATCCAGACTGCTGTTCATATGTTTTTTTCACTTAGCATAAGGCATTTGAGACTCATCCAAGTTGTCACTGAGTAGTATTCCGTCGTACACATAGACAAAACTTTATTGATCTGGTCGCTGTGCATTTCCTTCTTTAAAATTTTTTGTTTTGAAATAATTTCAGATTTACAACCTATCATTATTAATTATCTAAATAACAGATTTGAAAGATAGAGCAGAGAGAACTGTGTGCCCTTTGTTCAGGTTTCCTCAATAGTTAAACCTTACGTAACTGTATGAAACTATTTCAAACGGTATCGAAACCAGGAAACTGACAGAAGTACAATGCACGTGTGTAGTTCTGTGCCATTTTATCATACGTGTAGATTCCTATGAGCACTATTGCAGTCAAGATACAGATCTATTCCATAACCACAAGATCTCCCCCCATAGTCACACCCCCACCATTACTTCCTTTTGCCTTCTCCCATCAGCAACGTAACAGTTTTAAATACTTCCTGCTCTGACATACTTTGATAACCACATCAGACAGTGTTATAATTTTTGCTTCAACCATCAAACATAATTTAGAAATCTTAGGAGGAAAAGGAAAGTCTATTGCATTTATACATATTTTTACTCTTTCCAATTTTCCTTCCTTGTTGACATTTTAAGGTTCCTGTTTTGGGGGGGAGGGGTCTTTTACTTTCTGTTCAGAGAAATTCATTTAGACAATTTCCTTGGCTGGTGACAACTTCTCTAGGTTGCCCTTTACCTTAGAATGTCTGTGCTCTTCTTCATCCTACAACAATATTTTCTCTGGAGGTAGGATTCTAGATTAACAGTTCTTGTATTTCAGCACTTAGAAATCATGATCCCACTACTTTCTGGCTATAGTGATGGTTTCTGATGAGAAATATGTTGTCATACACACTGGTTTTTTTTTCCTACAAGTAAATGTCATACCTCTCTCATTGATTTCAAGATATTTTTTTGTTTAGTTTTCAGAAGTTGCATGATAATGCATCTTGGCATGGATTTCTTTGAGTTTATCCTGTTCAAGCTTCACTCAGCATCTTGAATCTATAGATTTGTCTTTTGTCAAATTTGGAAAATTTAGCCATTATTTCTTTTAATACTTTCTCAGGTCTACCCTCTTTCTCCTCTCCTGACGTGAATGTTAGTCCCACTGCTCCCTGAGGCTCTGTTCATTTTTTTTTTTAATTTTCTTTCTGTTGTTCAGACTGAATCATTTCTATTGTTTTACTTTAAGGTTTTACTGAGTTTTCCTTTATTCCTCCCTTCTACGGTTGAGATTTTTATTTTAGATGTTGTATTTTTTCAGTCCTAACACTTCTATTTGGTAACTCTTTATACCTGACTTCTTTGCTCAGAGTATTTTTTTTTTCCAGCCATTTTCATAATTGCTCATTGAAGAATTTTTATAATGGCTACTTTGAAATCCTTGCCAGGTAATTCTAAAATTTTGTCCTGCAGGTGTTCATGTCTCGTGATTGTCTTTCTCACTTAAGATTTTTCTTGTTCTTTGAATGATGAGTAATTTTTAAAAATAAATTCTGGACATCTGGGGTTTTGAGATTCTGGGTCTTATTTAGATCTCCTGTGTTAGCTAGTTCACTTCCTCTGATACCAAGACAGAGAGAGGGAGAAGAGGGACTCCACCTCACACCTACAGGTACCTCCCCAGCCTCTGTTGACACTGAGGAAGGAGAGGGGCTCCTTGTGGCTCCTGGATGGTTCAAGCTCCCTGCTGACCTCTGCTGCTACTGCTCTGGCTGGTTGTGGGCAGTAGTGGGGGTGGGGGGAGGGCTTCATTACTACCCAGCAAGGATGAAAGTCCCAGGTCCCTATTTTGCCTCCTCTGACACCACTGCAGCTAGGGGTGTGGGGTACTTCCCTCAGCTGGGTGAGAATGGACATCCAGGCTCCCCATGTAGCCTCAGCTAAGAAGGGTGATTTGGGACTGCTCTTTTTCTTGTGATATCAAGTGATCAATGTCTAAGTTTTCTTCCTTGCTGCACTGCCCTTCCCTGGTCCTCTGGCTAGAGAGAGCAATCTATCATTGGGGCTTTCTGGTCTGAATGAATTGGCATGTCCAGGATGCCAGCTTCTCCAGCATCTGATCTGGGACATGTAAGGCCAAAAGAAAATCCAGAGGACTCACCCAATGACATTCGCTGAGTCCTGAGGTCTCTACCTGGTTTGTCTTCTTTTCTCCATCTTCCAGAGTCCTCTTATGTTTGTTATATATGTAGGATTCAGAGTTTTTAGTTATATTTACCCAGAAACATAGGGCAAAGTGCCAATCCATTTCATTTCCAATGCTTTCTTATAAGACTATTTTGGAGCAGAAGAAAATAAAGATGTACCATTAAGTGAAGGGAAAAAAAAAAACAAATGTTCTGCCTGCCATGGTTACTACAATTTTTTTAAACCACATGTGTAAGGAAAAAAGACTGAATAGAAATATACCAAATGTTAATGAATACTGAGTTAGTAAAACAGAATGGGGGATGAAGTTTTCTCCTCTATTATCCAAGTACTAGATGATACCAATATGACATTAAACATATAAATTAAGAGAATGAAAATGATTCTGTCACTCAGACATGGAAGGCAGAAGCTCTTTAAAAATAGGACTTGCCAAGTGCTCCATTCCAGGGTGGCTGTGTCACACATTAATAAAGCTGCATTGTAAACCTCACAATTTGTGAAGAATAGAAAGGATGCATCCGGCCATTGCTTTATAAGTTGAACAAACCCTCCAGGTATTTGAATAGTGAGAGTAAACAGGTCAATGGAAAGCACTTGTGCAGAATCAGGAGAGAAACCAGCGAGGTCCTATACTAAAGCACGTACTCTCTGGCACAAGCCCACGATAAATTGAAATGGATACCAACAGTTGGCACAAAAATAATCAACTACAAATATGCTCAGCCTGTAAGCCCTCTCACCAATGGAACCACAAGGCACACTCTGCATTGTTCCTAATAGCTCTTTAGAAGTCACCAGATGCAGTTCAAGCTAAAATAACACAGTGAGGTACAAGTTAATTACATGGTTTTCAGCAAAATCACACACATTTTTTGCAATAATAATGTGGTAAATAAATATACTTCACTCCATGGGAAATGGTGGCAATTATCAAGAACACATGTTCACACCATCATATTGCTTACGATAATTGTGCAATTAGCCAATGGCAGCATGCTAACATGGCTATTTATGCTTCTCTGAGCTTCAGCTGCTAGGTGGGCTGTATGGGAAAAACACGTGGGAGGAGTTTCAAGGGTGAACCTCAGTCCCAAAACATCCCCAGAATGGGGCTTCTGCTTTTGAATAACGTGCTTCTATTAATATTTTAACCAACTGCCTAGCATACTATGAATGCTCAATGAAGCCTTTGTTAAATGAATTAATAAAGGCAATCAAAGATTTGTGTGATGGGAATAATCTTAAAGGAACAAATAAACCTGGAATACTTGACGTTTGTGTTGGTGTTTCAGGAAGGAGCTCTGGATTTGAAATCCTAAATTCCTAATCCAAATAACAGGCCTACTGCTTATCAGTTAAGGAATTTCAAACAAATTACTTCCAGTCTTGGAATTTCAGTTTTCTTAATTACAAAAGGGAAGTAAAGAGGTTTGTTATGTGGCTTAAATGAGACAATATATAAACACTTGGAACCAAACAAACAGTATACACACAGGAAACAGTCCTGCTAAGGTGCTTTTATTTTAACCACAGCAAATCCAGAACTAACTTCAGAGAAGTACATATTCTCCAAGGACCTCTGAGTGGGGCAAGAGAGAGAGGGTGAGTCAACGCAATGATGAATCAGGAGGGTGAGTGAGGAGGTAGCACAAGACGAATCCATAGGGTGCTCTGCAGAGTAAATGATCCGTAAAACAAATTTTGGACATAGTCGCTTAAAATCCAGAACCAAGCCTATAGTAGAAAGCTCCTAAAATTATAAAAGCAGTGAGATTTTTGTGAACTTTCCATATGTGCATGACATACACATCAGCTCAAGTGATCTAGTTTTCTTATTTCAACAGAGTTATTTGGGAGAAATAATACACTTTCCAAAAACTAATGATAGGGGAGGAAAAAATGGAAATTTATTGCATACAAACCAACAATTTTTATATCTCTATAAATTTCTGCTTTATGCTATCAAAAATAACAGACTGATCCTTGGGTTGATTGCAATCAGAGAAAATAGACCATATCTAGAAGAGATTTTGCAAGCTAGAAAGAATTTACAGAAAAAATGCCCTAACTTAGTTTTTATTTAATTGCAATTCACCCACAAAATAGAACCCTTTTCTTCAATATGAATAAACCCGAAAGTTGGTTGGTTCACTGAAAACTGTGTTTAAATGGGTGAACATATTTTAAGAGTTTGGTTTTAATTCAATATACCTGTATATAATTCTTTTAATTTAAGGACAGGGTTTTCCACTTATGGGTTCAGTGATAGGAGATCAAATCACATTTTTTGTGAACTATAGCCATTATCTGAGTCTTAATTCTTCCCTGGAGTGGAGTGATAACTTTAAACACTTGGAAAGAAACCTGAGTACAGATTCCATGTAGATTTCTATAATATTTTCCTAATCATTTACAGTTATCTCAACCATACCTAATTCAACAGCAATGTTAGTAGCAAGTTGTCTTTATCAAGTCTTTCCAGAGCATTTGGCTTAAATTTCATATATATTCACTTTCCTTTTGCACACCTGTTTTGTCAGGTTATGCAATAATTAAGTGATATAATTACAAGAAATAGTATACCTGACATAAACGAATTCATGCACAAACACAACTGAAGTGCAGAATGAGTCCTGAGTGTCTACTCTGTGTTCTCTGACAAATACAGATGTACAGAAGAGAAGATTTCTTAAACCTCAGTTACCTGGACTGAATGTTACAAGTTCTTCCAACTCCCACTACCCTCTACAGACGTGTTTGCTCCATGTTTACTGCCAACATTAGGAATAGAGTCTCTCTCTTCCTCTTTCCTACAAGGCGTGTAACTCTATTTTGTTTCTCTGACATCTGTGGGATATTCCTTTGAGTTCCTGTAATAAGATACACTTTTCTATTGCTTACAATTTTTTAATAAATTTTTATTTTATAGCAATTTTAGATTAACAGTTTCCATATACCACACATCAGGTTTCTGCTGTTGTTAACAGTGGCTGGCTTTTTTATGTAACGTGGCGACATTTCATCTGAAACAAAAGACTCTCCCATTTTATTGAAGCCATCAAAATGCGCAACATTTATTCCGTAATGTTATTATGCCTTTTTGTATTCCTCACCACCAGCCCATGCCTACCGCTACTAAAAGGTACACACATTCATTGTTTTGACTGCTCAGCACCCTTTTCTTCTAATGGGATACAAGCACCTAAATGTCCAGTATGAAAAATCACCCCACCCCTGCTCACAGTTCCTGTCATCTGGTGGGGTGACTCCAGGGGTGGACACATGACCCACACCTGGCTAATTAGAGTGTCCCCGGTGGTGGTCACAGTACTCAAGTAGCTGTTAGAGGAGATTGTTGCCACCTTGTGGGAGCAGTCTGAGAATGTAGTCAAAGAGACACAAGGAGAGAGAGATCTCTTCAAGGAGATCTGCAAAGGAAGGGGAGGGACAGGAAAGAGGGGGAAGGGAGGAGATAGCATTCTGATGACATGCTTTCCCAATTATTGAGCCCTCTCAGTTTTTACCTGTTATTCTAATGTGATAACTGATGACATTTCCTTCCACCCTCAGAAGTAGTACATGATGCAGTCCACCTAAGGAAGGCCCTAGAAGTCAGTTGCCTCCCTGGTCATACGAATCAAGAAATACTTTTTGGAAGGAGGGAAAGAAGTTTGGTTCAAAGTAGTTTGATAAGCAAAAAGTGTCACTTGCCCTGTTCCCCACCACACGTCCACAACTGCAATCGCAGAATCATCCGTGCCTAGGCTGCACAGACACAGCTGGAACACTCCCTTAGAAGAAGTGTATGCAAGAACATAGATCAGTAGACTTCAGAAGCTGCAGGGAGATGAGCAGGGCAGCCCTGGAGAGAAGAGAAGTGAGAAGGAAAATCTGAGGCAGGACAGGTAAGCAGAGTGCCAGCCAAATTGCATAGGCTGGTATAGGAGCTTGTGCTTTGCTCTTTTTAATTGTTTTAAATTACAGTTGACATTCAACATTATTTTCTATTAGTTTCAGGTGGATAGTATAGTGTTAGACAGTTATATAATTTACAAAGTAATTCTTCCAACAGTAAGTCAGTGAGGAACCAGAAAACGTTTCAAGCCAGAAGGAGGATCATGATGACATGCTCATTTTGGAATGATCACTCTGCCTGTACAAGGAGAACAAATGGCAGATGTGTAGGTAGGAAGCTGCCCCAGGAAGCAACGGTGAGGTCCTGAGCTGTGGCCATGGCAGTGGCAATGGGAAGAAGTAGATATATTAGAGATAACCCTAGGTAGTTCCGACATGTCAAGCTTGGAGTCCTATTAACAAAAGCCTTGCAAAGCTTGGTCTCCTTTCCCTGTTCAGGCCAGACTGCTAGGGTCTGGAACACAGCCTTGCACAAGTAAATATTTATTCAGTGAATGAATCTCAAAGGTTTGGTAGTCCAGAGAAATTGAAGAAACAAGTCACCTCAATATTATTTCAGAAAAAAATTTGACTGGGTTTGCAGGGTTTCTGCACTCATAGAGGAAGTAATAAAGCATTACACATATATAGTTAATATGTAGGATTTCCTTGGGCAAAAGCAGATGTCATACTGCTAAGATTTTCAAGTACTTTACTAAGGATAAGTATTCATGTTCTTGTACCCTTCAAACATTATATAATCAATATTTTCTTGGTTCTGTCGATACTAGATAGAGCTGTTGACTTTCCTCCTTTTTATGGCACCATAAAATTTGTTGTACTGAAATAAAGGTTTACTTTGCAACTGAGAATTCATGGGCAAAGCTTCCTGCTGACTTCTCAGAACCCTGGACAAGTGTGTTGCTGCTTTTGTTGATGGAGGAGTTTTTAGAATCAATTAACCATCCTTTCCAGAGAATTCTTTGAATCATGATTAGCTTCGTGTACGTGCATATGTGTGTATCTGTGTGTGTGTGCATGCACACACTGGGGAAGACAGAGAAAGTGTACCATGCATATGTGAGTAATCAGGTTTCTGCTAAATTAAAAATTTGCTGAAGTCACAGTCCACACTTAGACCGTCTGTTTTCATTCTGCTACCTTCTGATCAAAGCATCTGCTGACCATAAAAGCATTTTGCTTTCTTGTTCCACAGATGCTGGAGAAGATTTTGTTTTTTCTTCTAATGGGGGAAGGAACCCTTGCCGATTTTTGCCTGTGTCTGAAAAGAGCAGACACAAGATGGAGAGGGCCCCCCACAAAGACATTAAACCTGAGAATATTAGTTCAAGACATTGATCGTGTGATTCTTCATCACTTAGACTAAATGCAGAACATGTCAGTTTCATGTCATCAACCTGTGAAGCAGAAAGTGCCCTTGGTGCTCATCTAGGCAGATAGGTGTGAAAAAAGAGGTGGGCTCTGGAGTCAGAATTTCTTGGTTTGAATTCCATCAGGTTCACTTCCCAGCTGTGTGCCTTTGGGCAAGACCCTCTGTCTCCTTTGAGCCTCATTTTTCCTCTCTGTAAAATGGGGACAACAAACGTTAAAGGTAATGATAACTTCCTCCGAATCACAGTGAAAGTCAAGTGAGATAGTGATGTGAAAAATGTGCCTATGGACTGAAAGAATTAGAGAAACGTATATTGTTATTGCTGCCCAGTTTTGCTCCATTTCTCCAAAAAGGAAACAGGACCCCACTGAAGGGAAAGGACCCATCAAGGTCAGCAGCCTGACCACCATCTAGAGTTTTGCTCCCAAGTCAGGAAACTTCCACATCTGCAAAAGACATCCCAGTCATTCCACTCCCTGCAGTGAACTCTGTTCATCTGATGGGTCAGAGTCAAGCCTGGGAGCCACTCGGCCCAGCAGTTCACCAGTCATCATTTAGCTGGGAAAAACCTCGGGGTGTCCAGACTTAGAATTTGCTATTTTAAACCAGATCATTTAACCAAAGACTAGGAGCATTCTGTGCCCCAGCCGTCTCATTCTCGGAGTTACAGTCACTGATAACACCCAGGTGACCAACTAGTTCCAGAGAGTCTGAGATTTTCTCTCTTTTCACGCTGAGAACATTCCACCCCAGGAACCTCCTCAGCCCCAAACAAACTGAGACCATCACCCTAAATGTCCACATTTCTAAATTTCTACATTGTGTCAGACACAGGACTGAGTTCTTTGTTTTCAGTATTCTACTTATTCATTCCAAAAAAAATGAGGTAGATAAGATTACTTCTACTTTACAAGATGAGGAAACCCAGTTCTGAGTGATGCATAACTTGCCTGGAATCCCAGAGCAACCTGCTCTTATCAGCACATGGCTCTGACCCCTGATACACCCTGAACGTTCTCAGAAAGAGGAAGGGCAGACTGCTTTTAAACTAGATTATTTTATGACCATCCACTTATAAGGGCTCTGAAGTGGTTGAAAAACAATTCTAGTATTTAAACGTGGTAGTCTGTGAGACCAGTGAAGAAGGCAACTAAAGACCTCAATTTGAGTTTGACTTAACCCCTTAAAGCCCTTTCCTCTCATCAAGTAAAATACAGATAATGAAACCTACACCAAACCGACACTATGAAACTCAAATTAAGCATCATGAAAACATTTTGTAATGTGAAAAACCTAATATATTAGTAAAAGGGGTTAATTTGTTCACATGAGTTTAAATATGTCATTAAGGATTTAGGTGGCATCACTCTAGCAAGCTAAATACTCTTTCAACTTCTACTTTTTAATTTATTTCCCAGAGTGCATTCCCACCATTGGTATCTTGCAAACACCAGATAGCAGAAATCATGGTTGCTACACAGTAGGCCCGCCTCCCTTCGTCATCCTAATGGGATCCTAATTCCCAAGGGGGACCATCAACCTTTGCGCATTTTCAATCACAGGCTTTAGCCAGGAGCACATGAGCCAGAGTCAATGAGAGGTTTGGTAGAGCTTCTGGGAAACAGAAGTGCCCTTCACCTTCCCTAGGGGGAATGCATCTTTCCTCCTGGATGTGGACAAAGACAGTGGTAGCCTTTAAAGCTAACAGAGATCTTAGAAGCATCAAGTGAGGGAGGAGAAAAAAGCCCTCACACTGTGGAAGCAGAGCCAAAAACTAGAAAGACATGTGGGGTATCAATCATGTCAAGTTAGCCTAAAATCAAGTCACATACAGATTCCAGATCAACCTCTTAATGGCTGAGAAACCTTGGAAATGGCCATCCACCAGTCTGATATTTTGTTTTCTCATCTGTCCAACAGTGATGATTGTCCACTCCTCATAGTATTGTGGTGAGCATTGCGTTAGATAACAATTGCCTAGAACAGGATCTGACACATAGTAAGTGCCTCGCTAAAGAAAGCTGTCTCTCATGGCCTTTCTCCTAGAGGGGAGAACTGGGCAGTGATGATCCAAAGAAAAACAAAAATAAGATTCTCATCTAGAGTTTGATAAGAATCAAAGAACTCTGCTCATGCAACACCTCTGTCAAGGGTGGGAGGTAGGAATGTTTGACTAAATTGTTTCTTACTGTCTTATTTTCATATGTTTGCATAATTCAATTTGCATTTTAATTTGCATGCTAATTTACTTTTCAAAAACTACCTTGGACAAACCCCAGACGCACAATAGTGTGTGTGTGTGTGTGTGTGTGTGTGTGTGTGTGTAGTAAACACACAATTCTCTCAGTTATGGCCATTCCAAACCTCCTCATGTCCTGTCTCATTGACTATATAGTAAAGGCCTGATCTCATTCAGTCTAAACTTGTCTAATTTTAATGTAAATTTGAGAAAGAAGAAACAGAGGGAGAGAGAGATCTTTATTATCAGGGGAGCCTAAATCTTCTTTGCTGTTCAGATGTGTCTTGAAAATACAAGGGCCCAGCTGGCTCATCCTCAGCATCAACAATAGATAAGGAAGCAACATGTCTGACCCATTTGAACAACATCCAAAAGGAAATCCTCTCTCCTCCTGCAGAAAACTCCAAGACTCCCATCTGGCAAGCAAGCATAAGCAACAGGTGGCAGCTACATTGGTGGGCAGAAGCACAGAATCAACAATCAGCAGACAGCTCTGCCCCACTGTGCACTTCTCCTTTCCCAGACCCAGGGTCCCTCACCTGTAAAATTGGCTGTCAGAAGTAATGGGGGGTAAGAAACATGCCAACGCTAGGTCTGCTGCTTCCATCTTATGTCCTGGACCCACAGGATAATAGGGGGAGTGAACCCAGGAGGCGTACAACTACTCCACAAATCTATACTGGCATGTGGCATTTTAGTTGTCAGTGGAGAGTGTCCACCATGTGGCTGTGATCATCCCTGGGATTCATTAACTACTAAAGAATGTTTTCTGCATTGCTCTCTGGGAGTTGGAAGTAGAATTGTTGATTCAAAGATGTTGTTCAGCTCTGCCCAACAATTCATGTAATGGTTCAACAAGTATTTGTTTTGACCACCTACTAGGTGCTGTTCTACACAGGGGTAAGTATAGGAAATAAGAAAGTCAAGTCTCTAATCTGATCTAGTTTGATTGAAAATCCTGCCTTTACCTGTCTGCAAGTCACTGAAATTCCTCCTAGGTTAGAAATTCCCAGTCTGTCAATTCATGGTATTGCTTAAAAGCCACTATAGCCCCTGCACACATGAAGCAGAGCATTGCATTACTTTATCCTTACTGCTCTCTCCAGCTAAATGTCATTCCCTCTTCCACACCCCATAACCTCTTCCTTCCTTGAGGTTCCTCTGGGCTGTCTCTAGATTCTAATAGAGATGCCAGGAAGACAGAAAACTTGTCTGATTCATTCACTGCTGTGTCCCTAGCACCTAGCCCTGAGTCTGGTGTAGTAAGGACTCTAATTAATGAGTGGATACGTGACATGGTGAACAGTTACATAAAGGCATGTCCTCCTCCAGAAAGCCTTCTCTGATCCCAGAGCCAGGGTAGAGGACCTCTGCTGGCTTCTCCCCCAGCCTTTCTGCCAGGTCCAGCTGAGCACATTCTTTCTCCCTACTTGTTTCTGTCTCCACTGCCAGGCTCTGAGCTCCCCCACCCCCAAGGCAATGGCCATGAGTGTTTCACTTCTAATTCTCTGGCTCGAGCAGAGGGACAAGCACAACAGCATGCTCAGGCAGTAAGTAACGGCTAAACTAAGTGGAAACCCCTCGACTCAGCTAATTCATAGCTGACTGGCTCTTGATCAGCTCCCAAGGACCCACTCTACCCTCTCAATGCTTCCCTGGTACTGAAGGGCTTCTTTTTTGCATGTCAGGAGTGGGACACAAACCCCTGAAGAGCTCCTTAATGCTAAAAAAAAAAAGCATCAGCAGACTGGAGATGGAAACTATGTTGGGCTGACTATCAGAAGCTGAGGCCGAGTCCAGTTCCAGCATGTGAATGGGAAATAAAATGCATCATACAACTGTTATTATTTATTACCATTAAAACTAAAAATTATATTCTGACACTGTATGCATAAAAATCATGTGCATTCTCCAGAAGTCAATTGTTATAGTTCCAGTGATGGGAAGAGCAGGATGGTGAGGACCACAATCACAACAGCAACAGCACGGAAATACTGTTCTGTTTATCCCAGGGAGGTGCCTTACGGCTCTTTCTCAGTCTGGTCTTTTGCAAGGATGGCAGAGGCCAGTTTAAGGCAGTGCCATTTGCTGCCTGGGATATCACTGTGGTAAGAACTGTCACCAGCCAGACACCAGCAGGGCTCTCCCCATTTGACAGTGCTGTGCCCAGGATGCTTTGTCCTTTTGGTAAATTTTGGCCTGGGGGAAAAGGACTGATTTTGTCACACATGTCCCTTACTTCCTCCCTATAATGCCACCCACACTGATGTCTCTCATTAACCACAGAGGCATACAATTTTGGCAGCTATGAACCCATTGACACATCCTCAAGTTACTCATTTAAAATATATTCCTAAGTTCATGGCAGAAATCTGTGTGGCCATGGGGTCTGCCTGTCCAAAGCAGGGCATCATCGGTCCATCACTTGCTGATACCCGGCCTTGCTGATAATACGTATGCCTGTGCAACCTTTCCAGCAAGAACTCCTTATTCTGCTGGGACCAGTGACTATTGGAGTGAACATTTGGTAAGCCACAGGGTCATTCTCTTGCTCCACAACATTACCCAGAATTGCATGAATTATGAAAGATAATGTTTCTACCGGCTAGTCTGAAAAATCCTCCCAAAATGGTATTATGCCTAAGACAGGCCTGGCTCCCATTGGAGCCACTTGTTTAATCTTTCTGTGTCTCATTTTCCTCATGTAATTAAAGAGGAATAATAATATGTACTTCCTTCCAAAGTGAAAAAGAAGGAGCAACTTCTTTTGAACACATAATGTCTCGGTGGTGTCAACCAGCAAGTGGCGATTGATAATCTTGCTAATGATAACAATACTAAGGACAACCTAGTGACAGAACATGTTTTTGAGAATCCAACCATGTACTGAGCACTTACATGTGTTATTACATTTCAGTTCCGCAATAAATCTCTGAGGCAAGTGTTATTATCTCCATTTTGGAGATGAGGACCCCAGGCTCAGAGAGACTCAGTCATATGCCTGAATCCCCACGTCTAGTTACATAGTAGAGCTTAAGTTTAAATTCAAGTGGTCTGACTTCAAAGCCCAGGATCGTAGTCAATAATCTAGGTTGGGGTATGGAAAATAGGTAGATGTATGAATCAGAGAATATTCCAGGTTATAGGAAGCTTAAGGAGCTTCTCTCCCACTGCCTTGACTTTGCAGATGGGGAATATTTTGAGATTGGAAACAGGTTGCAGGTGCCAGCCTTCCTCACCTGTCTCCTGCATTGCTTGCTTCCATCCTTGTCCCATGTAGACCAGCCTCCACTGCTGGCCAGCCTGGACTTGCAGAAACAGGAATGAGATAACCGTGTCATTACCTTGCTTAAAATATTTCAATGGATGAGGAAAAAATCATTACCCTCAATGAACAGATGAAAAAAACAAAAGTAAAGTCAAGTTACAGTTGGACACAGCAGAATTATTACTGAAATCAAGCCTTTCTGCCCCAAAGCTGTGTTATAGCCCATCTGACATCATACCTTAAGCTAGGGATGTTTCAAAGGACAGGACAACTAAGCTGAAACTCAGAGAGAGATGTGGCCTTAATTTCTGTGTTTGGGACTTCTTTCTAGTCATTTCTTTCTCATGGCATTGAAGGTGAGCTGGAGAGAGGCCACAGCAGTCCAGGGGTTACTGCAAGTCATACTGATGGCAGATGACAAGGGTCTGCACTTGTACAAGGGGAGTAGGAATACAGAATAAGATATGAAAATTATTTTGAAGAGAGAATTTGCAGGAATGGTGATGGATTGAACTAGGAAGTAAAAAAAGAATAAAAAATGGAATTCTAGAATGATCCAGCATTAGTCAAGATAATTAATATCAGCCGTTTTAATGAACATCCCAGATATCTCAGCAGCTTAACAAGTTAAAGCTTTTTCTCACTCACACCATAGTCTGATTGGGTGTTGAGTCTCAGAACTGCCGTGTGGTGACTCAGGAATCCCAGACTCCTGAATCTTGTGATGTCACCAGCAAATCTGGCCTGTGGGCCAAATCCAGCCACTCTCTATTTTTGTAAATAAAGTTTTATCAGAATATAGTCATGCTCATTGGTTGCATACTAAGACTGATTTCACACTACAGAAAAAGTACTGAGTAATTGTACCAGAGACCATATGCCTAAGATAGTTATCTGACCCTTTAAAAAGGGAGAAAGCACTGTGGCTGATGTGGCTCAGTGGATTGAGCAGTGGCCTGCAAACCAAAGGGCTGCTGGTTTGATTCCCAGTCAGGGCACATGCCTGGGTTGCATGCCAAGTGCCCAGTAGGAGACATGCAAGAAACAACCACACATTGATGTTTGTCTCCCTCTCTTTCTCCCTCCCTTCCCCTCTCTCTGTAACTAATGAATAATTTAAAAAAATAAAAAGGGGGAAAAGTCTTCTCTTCGGGATCTTCCATTGAATGCCTTTCCATCTGAATCCCTTGCAATCAACCAATTACTAAAAAGAGAAAGTACGAAGGTTAACACAAGAGGTTTTCCAGCCAGAACTGAACACAGGGCAGACCATGTCTGGGGCCATTCACCTTCACCTTCCATTGGACAGAACTCCAAAGCAAGGGAGGCTGGAAGATGTGGCTGGAAGATGTGGAGGAGTCCCAGGCTGAGGAGGAGAACTGCATCCATTGCCAACATCTGTGGCTCTGGACAAGCTTCCTTTTACTTAACTATCATCCTGTGGTTTCCTTAGAATGGAAAATCTACACATTCTTGCAAAGTGCTGTAAACAAGCATCTCTCGCTGAGATGCATTAAGGACCAACATAAACTTTGGAGCCCTCAGTTTAAACAAATGTATTATGTTTGTTGATAATAGCAAAATAAACATGACCCTAATTAGTGAATTTTCCTCAGCACTATATACTCTTTCTTAGCTCAAGTAAGGGCAGAAATGGAAATTCAGTTTAGCTCAATAATACAAAGTATCTGCTTTATGCTCAGCACTGTGCCAAGCAGAAAGGAAAATAAAGACACACCGGATACCTGTGGGGACCTCACTCTATGCATGAAATGCATAAATATAGAAATAACAAAAGAAGCATTATGTCTAAGTTCAGAAGAGCTAGAGCTTTATCTTTTCATCAGCTCAGAGAAAGAATATACCATGAGGACTGGGGTCGTTGAGATCCACTTCCTGAAGAAAAAAGAATAAGAGCCATTGTGATGTATTTCCCATTTTCAATAAAAATTAAAGTAAGAGTGAAGGTTGATAAAAATCTGAAAAATGCTTTGCAACCTAAAAGTCATTCTCACTATGTAATATTCTTCAAAATGCTGTGAATTTGGTTTCATCAGGACTAACTCACTGTCACTGAGAACCAGCCAGGGGTTGCAACGTGTCCTGGGACACACACCTGTGAGGGCAAACAGCAGCACTGAAACAAGGGTTGGATTTTTTTTCCTTTTTTCTTCTTTTTTTCCTTTCCATGATGTCTAATCCAGGGCTCTTTCAAGTATACCCCATTGTCACTGAAAATACAACAGTGTCCTTTGACAGACTGACACGGAGACAAGAGAGCTCGTGAGGTACTCCAAAGCAAACAATGAGGGAAAAAAACCTTCCCACAAAGAGAGTGAAGTGTCTATTGGCACGAGGACGATCAGCCAGGGGCCAGGGAAAAGAAGCCATAGGCTCCAGGCTCTCCTGAAGATTGCTCCATCCAGTTCTCAGGTTGAAGGTATCTTTGAAGTTAAAACACAACCATCCCAACAGGAAAAGGAAGTAGAACCATGAGGGCTGTCAGTTCCATAAAGTTCAGTAATGAATTAGACAGAATAATTGATCCAGAATATATCAGCCCTTTGTGGATGGCTCTGAGGAGTTTTGGCTCTGACCTGGGGTGATGTCCCATGACCCACAGGGCCCCTGCCGTTCACCATCTTGACTCATGGGCAGCTGGGACAGTAAGCTCCTGAACAACAGCGGATATCTGAATGTATGATATGTATATGTACACAGTGTCCTGCCTACATCAGCAGTAGGCTTTCCAAGGAGGTCCATGACACCTGTCATGGCCCGTTTGAGCCAAGCATTCCCACAGGGTGAACAGCAGCAGTCACAAGGATCAGTGCGACAGGAGGATTGCTCTTGGGGTGAGGCTATCAATGGAAATGGGCTATCAATGAAGTCCAGTGTACCTTGACCCCAAGGGATAAACTGCATACCCCTAGCATAACACAGGGCCCATCTACATCCTGGTTCCTATCCACTTGAACAGTCTTTCTGCCGCCAATCCCTCTTTCCCCATGTTCTGCCAAGATGATCCTCTTAGCATATCCTCACCATGTACCTAGGCTTATTCATGATTTCAGTTATTGCTTTGTGGGATGCCTCTTCCACTTTTTCCACCTGACAAACTCCTATCCATCTTCCATACTCAACTATTATTGTCACTTATCTGTCCTTCAGCCATCAGGAAACCACTCCCTTTGCTTTGCAACCACAGCCCTTTGTATATATCATTGTCAGAGCACATGTTACATGCTGTTACAACAATGTGTGTTCCAGTCGGTCTTCCTGACTGACCAAGTGAGAAGGCATGATATCTAATTATTCTCTATTTTCTCCACACACCTACCATACTGCCTGCCACACAGTAAACACTCACCAAAAGTTCATTGAAGATAGTAAATCTCAGACAAACATCAGACTGGAAGGAAACTCTGAAAAAATAGAAAGAGGCTAGAACTGAAGCCTGAAGGATCCTGGACCCATTGCTATCTGCCCATGGGTACTGGACAATCAGCAAGCATCTAGAAATTGGGAGTATTTTGTCTACCACACATAACTAAAGTCAAGGTGAAATGATAGAACATTAGAGGGAAATTGCTGGTTAATTGTGTCAACAGTGAATCAGTAAGCATAGGAAAGGAATTTTCAGTGTGCACTTTGGCTGCACTTTTCCATTGCTACAGTGTTAAGTCGAAAAAAACAGAAGATGGTATCAAACTCAGAGGATAAAAGGAGGATCTTCCAGTCAATACATAAACAATAAATTCAGATTTATATCCAAATGATCATTTGGTTTCAGAATACTGAAGAATGGAGAAATGAGAAGGCAGGGAATCCACTGGATGAAGTCATAACCTCTCTGACTTTCCTTATGCTTCTGGAAGCTGTGTACTCATACCATTTGTTGGTGTTTGCATTTGCTTATTGGCATTTATATTCACTGAACAAGCCGCACAGTTCCTTGTCAGAGTTCAGCAGCTCCCAGGAGGTTGGTTCCACTGTAAATGGATTTTCTTTTTCCAACCAGCATTATCACCTTAGAGTACTGAGCTCTGTGTCTGTCTTATTTAATAGCAGTAATAGTAGCAATGGTAGAGGTACAAGTTGGTAGCAAGGATGTCCACATTTGCTAAAAGCTCACTGACCAGGCAGTGGTTTAACCCTCACCTGAGTTAATCTTCAAAACCCACTTGTAAGCAACTTACTACATTTTATTCTTCAAATATTCAATGAGATCTTCTAGCCACTGAGGATAGAGGAGCAAACACACTAGTCAAAATCTCTGGTCATCTAGTAATTATTACCTGATGGTAGGAGAAGAAAGACAACAGAGAAACAAACAGCAATCACAACAGACAATGAGTTTTTGGAGGATCTGGTATGACAGGGAGCAACTGAAGGGTGGCTTCTATGTTAGCACTAGGGAAGTTATCACTAGTCTAATTTTACAAGTAAGAAAATAGAGGCTTGAAGAAATTTAAGTAACTTGTTTAAAATCAAAAAGCCACACAATGAGAGTAAGGCCTTAAACCTAGGTCTGTCTGAATCAAAAGCAATGAAAAAACTCACACAACAAAATATAGTCAAGAATTAAATGTGTTATTCTCTAATCCTTTGTTTAGTAGTGGCCTCTAAGGGACAGGACAAAAATCAATGTTGGCTGAAATGATTGTAGAAATCTTCATGAGGGAGGCAAAACATAAACTGGTCTTGAAGTGTGATTAAGATCTAGAACAGAAGGAAAAAAGAAAGGGAGGAAGAAAGTAAAGAAACAAGGAAGGAAGGGAGGAAGGAAGAAAGGAGATGTGGACAGGAAGAAACTGATATTTGTATTTTTTGAGGACTCAAAGTGTCAGGAACCAGGGTCAACATTTTAGATAGGGTATTACAGCAGGTACTTAAATGTTCTTAATAAATAAGTAAGCAAAACAGATATTTAATTATTTTACAGATAAAGAGACTGATATTCATAATGATTATATAATGATTCTTGTTTCTTCAAGAATGATTAAGTGACCTCCCAAGGCGACACAGTTGGTGGGTGATCACAGTGGCCATTAGGTTTGTAGATAGGAATGGGCATGCTACTATATGCAAGGAAGACAGATGGCTGCCCCTGAAGCAGAAGTCCATCCTGGGGACTATTGAGAAGTGTAATTTAGTGGGTTAGTAAACCAATGAGACAGTTCAGAACACATTCAAAGAGAGGCAGTGGGAGCTCAAATTGACATAGGCCAATGATAGGGCCTACAGCAATTTTCATGTAAGAAAGTGAAATTCAGAGGTAAAAATGGAAGTTGTCTCTAACCCTACTCTTTCCCCTTGAAGTTGTCCCTCCCAAGTCTTGGCCCCAAAGATGTTCTCCTACCTTATTAAATTAGAATGAGCTATACCTCCTGTCTACTAGAGTGGGATTCTCAAGAACACAGACAGTGTCATTCTTGTTTCTTCATCTGCTTGGCTTGGCACAGTACCAGCACAGAGTGTCCAATTCCAGCTAGCAACACATGTTACAATTGGGCAGACAGGCTACCTAGAAGATGATGGAAAAGAAAGCCGTGATGTAGAGTGTCCCAGGGGCAGATCCACCTGGGAAGATGTGCACCCAAGGTAGCCTGAGGCAGTAGAGCCAAAGGGCTGAGTGAGACTCAACTGAAGGAGGGAGGCAGCATCACCACTGTGAAGGTGGGGTGAGCCGTCAATTCTAGGTGTGAGTGAGGCAAAACTGAAAATAGGAAAATGAGCCAGGACATCAGCAAAAGAATCAAAGACCAGGTAGAACATAGTGTGAAGACTGAGTTGGGGCAAGGGTCCCAAAACTAAGACCGTGAGCAATGAGCCCTTGCTGGAGTCGCCCTCTGTATGTTGCTGAGAGCCAGCAACAGGGCAGATGTGGTAATTTGAGGACAACTCACAGGGGTGGACACGTGTTAAGCACACATTTAAAAGAAGATGGAAAGAAGGTAGGCAGGAAAGGATACAGAAGTGAGGAACATAAAGGAGGGGAAAAAATTGAGGAGAAGGGGAAAAAGGAATCATGTATTTTCAGTAGTAGTTTATAACAGGGGTCAGCAACCTGTAGCCCTCAAGCCAAATAGCCTTCCAGGCAAATGAGACACTCTGAATGTTTTTATAAATAAAGTTTTATTAGAACACAGCCACACCCAGTCATTTAAGTAACATGTATGGTGGCTTCCACACTATGTTAGCAGAGTAGTTGCAGCAGAGACTGTCTAGCCCACAAACGTGAAATATTAACTAACTAGCCTTTTACAGAAAAGGTTTGCCAACCTCTGGTTTGAGGTGAAGGAGGATGTTAGTATGGTCACAAAAGTGAGTGGCTAAAATTAAGACTGAAATTCATGATTGAAGCCAGAATCTTGAATGCCTTGCTGAAGAATCTGAACTCTTTTCTACTGGCAATAGGGATGCTACTTGGATGCAAGTAGCCTAAAGTATAAAACTCTGATTTCCATAAAAATAATTCAAAACTAATCAAAGAGTTCAGATGCTTCAACCCATAAAAACAGCCATTGCATGTTTAATCAGCAGAATTCCGTTCTCACCTCTGTTTAGACTTAGAAACAGTATGCTGGTCACCAGTCTGCTACCTCTGAGTATCACATTACCTCTCTGACCCTTAATGTCCTCGTGCCCAAGATGAGGGAAATAATTCCACCATAGGCTTTTTATGAGGATCAAAGTTAGATAATAGAGAAAAAAAAACAATTTGTTAAATGGGTAAAATGTCTTACAAATGTCCAGGGTTATTCATTCATTTGCTCACCAAAATAATTTATCAAGTGCCTGTCATGTGAAAGGGGATTCAGAAGTGCGTGGGGCTATGAGCCAGGGTCTAGAAGAAAAGGTGACCTGCAAAGCACTCTTATGATATGACCCTCAGTACAAAGTGACCCTCAGAAACCTCTCTGCCTGGGCAGAAGTGGAGCTGCCAGGAAAGGGTCAAGGAGAGGTGTCTAACAGGGAGAAAATGCTCCCCGTGCTGAGGAAGGAGGTAAAGAGCATATGCAAAGGCCCAATGTGGTATAATCTGAGAAGCACCCAGGAGCTCACTGAAGATGTAGAGAGAAAGGAAGCAGAAATATAAGGCAGAGTATCAAAGGTTTTTATGTGCTGTAATGAGGAACTTGAACTTGACCCATAAGATGTAAGGAACCAGCCATTGAATATTCAGCATCCAAAAAGAGCTTGGTCAGAGTTGGAATATACGAGTAAATGGCTCAATTGGTCAAGCTGTTAACTGCATTGCTACCTTTTCCTCCCCTACATGAGGAGTCTACTACATAACAACAACCCATGCAAGAACTTTCCTTGGCCTCTTCATCCCGGGCAAACCAAGATTCCCATGCACAGTCATTGTCCTTGCAGCCACTGAAAAACAGCAACTGGACCAGAGACAAGAATGATAGCACATGAAAGACGCTGAATAATCCCCGCAATGTGGCCCCTGGCCCTGGGACACCTGCCTATAAGAGAAACTATGCTTACATCTGTGCCATGTTTCACATTCCCCAGGCTGGGATTTCCTCCAAGCATGATGCGTGAGCCAATATGTATCCAGCAGAGGAAGAGATAATGAAGTTATTCAGGAGAGGTTGGAAGGAGAAAGATAATGGCCTGATTTAGGCTAACACAGTGGGTCGGGGTCTTTGTTGTTCTCTCACTTCCTGAGACCTCAGTGATATCTTCCTCACCTTAAGAAGAAGGGATTAGGACGTGATTAACATAGAAAGAATTGCCATGGGAAGAACGCCCATATGAGACAATGCCAAAACTCTTCCTGATTGACCCTTCTGCTAATGGAACCACTTGAATAGTTGGTCCCATTAAAACTATAGGAATAGTTTCCTATTTTTGTCCTAAAACTTCAGAGTGTCATGGAAGAGGGAACAGTCCCAGGTTGCAGTCTGAGATGCACAGAAGTCCAAGAAGGACTCATTGCCACTCAGGGGCAGTCTCGTCTAATAGGAAAGTGTGTGTCTTATAGGTGTATAGACATTTGTCCAAAACCAAATAGCCAGCCCCTCTGCCTGGGTGACCTTAGGCCACCTGTTATACCTCTCTAAGCCTCATTTTCCTCATCTATAAAATGAGAACAATAATTCTTATGTTCTTGCAATGTTATAAAGGTAAATTAAATAATATATTCTAAATGCTAAGCACAGTATTTAGCATATGCCCAACATATGGTTTCTATTATTCAAATCATGCTTCCACCTGTGATGAATTCCCAAGTTCATAATTTAGTCAGGTAGGAGACACTTTAAAAAATAAAAATGAAAACCCTGCAACATGAAACTCTTAGTATAGTGAAAGAATTCAAGATTTTCCTCAGATCCTTCCTGGTTTGCAGGCAGCCACCTTTTTTGGTAGGTGTTCACGTGGCCTCTCTTCGGTACCTGTGCATGGAGAGAAAGGGAGAGACATTACCTTCTTTCAAGACCACCAGTTCCGTCAGAATTGGGTCTCACCCTTCTGACATCCTTTAACCTTCAGTCCCTTCTTAAATACCCTATGTCTAGTATGATCACATGGGTTTCAACATTATTAATGTTGTGGGGACATAATTCAGCTGCTTATCAAAGAAAACACATTCATCCTCCAGAAAGTGGAAACTTGTGCTTTCCATATGATATACAGAAATCAAATGATTCTTTGTTGTGGAAAGGTTAAAGTTTTGGTCTGAGTGTATAAGCAAAGAGTCTGAAAGACAAAAAAAAAAAAGAGTGAATTATTTTTTCCCAATAAAATTGAGGTAGAAAGTATAATTCCAAAGAGACGTATTTACGATGGCACAACAAAGTAGAATGTGACTTACATTATGTGCACGTGTGAGTGGAGTTATACGTAGGTGACAAAGTTCCAAAGAAAGTCAGTGGCACGATGAACACAAGGGGAAGCAGAGGCATGAGATACAAGAGGATGGCAGCAGCCCTCATCTGAGAAGAGGTGTGTTCCTTATGCTCAATGGCAGGTGTGTAAGTAAATGTTCTTTCTTCTTGAAAAGTGTGTGTGTAATTAGTTATGTAATTAAACAATAAAAGAAAAAGAGCCTTTTACATTTGCATGCAACTTGGGCAAATGAAAGTGGAGCAGAGGACAGAGGGTGTGGGGTAAGGCACCGCTGGAGAGGAAGCACTGGAGGGGGAGCCAGAGTGAAACAGATAAGTACATTGGAGGCTATTATTTTAGAGTAAATTCCCTCATGTCTTCTTTATTGAGTTCTATATAAGGACTAATCACCTTTGCCCTAGGTTCTGGGAATTTCAGTTTTCATGTTGATAATGACTCCCCAAAGCGCACCACTCTAAAGGGGAAATGAATGCTATTTTGGAGAAATAAGCCTGTTCCTAAATGTTGTTCTGCTCCAAGCCATCCAAACACTCCCCCTTCCACAAGATAGCTTTGAAATGGAACAGTGTTAAGACACAAATCAAGTGAAGAAAGGAACTTCCAAGTAAATAGAGAAAGGGCAACTCTAATGCATAATGTACCCCAATGAACTACTGTACTTATCAACCTCTTTCGATCGCTCCATATTTCTATGGTGTCTATCATCATAGCACCAGGACTACTAGGTGGGAGGTATGTGACTCGGAAAGAACGTAAATGAGTGGGGCTTTGGAGAGCCTAATGACTGATACTTTCCATACACAAAAGGCCCTCAGAGGGAAGGATCACCAGTGTACAGAATGATTTATGTGCTCCCTGAAGTTCAGTCCATGCCAGATTTTTCCGTGCTGGGTAAACTCATTTAATTCTATATTTATTAAGCGTAGTTAATAATTTCCGACAGGTTTACGTGCTGGCCGTAGCACTGGGCAGGAGAAATGGGAGTCAGTGCTGGGCTAAACACTGTAATTCAGTAACTGTGTTACTTTGGGCAAACCATTGACCTTCACACCCCCTCTTTATAATCACGCAGAGTGCCTGCCCCACTGACCTTTGGCATGGTGCATGTGTGTCAAATGTTTTATTATATGAGTAAGTGAACAGACACCAACAAAGCTTAGATCAATTTAAATGGGCAATCGCGTGCACGTACATTCTAAAATCTCCAAACAAAATTTTAGCATGAGTTCCTTTTCTCTTCAGAAAAACAAACAAATACCCAAGGAGTAAGGACCAAGAGTTTTGTGATATAGCCCTTGCAAAGCAAGGTCAGGTTCATATTTAGACCAACAATACTAAAGATCCCCCATGTGGTTCTTGTTAACCAAGCCAATACAACACAGAGGACTGGGTGCTTGCTCCCTGGTCCCCGTTGGGTGGGTCGGGTCGGGAGCCCACTGTCTTACGGTAGAGATGGAGATGCCATAAGCAGTCAATGCAGGACTGTGCTCGGCACCACAATACCGGTTAAGAACAAAATACTGAGAGGGGCACAGGCGATGGAGTATCTAACTCTGCCTTGAAGCAAAGGCTCCAAAGAGAAGGTGACATTTGAGAGCTGAGCAGAATTTTGCAAGCAGAGAGAACGAAAAGAGTATCTAACTAGCAGGTAGCAACAAAGTTGATTGCCACCTGAAATCTCATATCTAGTAAATTCAGACTAGCCTTTTCCAACCCCCTCCTGAGGGGGCCTCTTAAGTCTCCACATCTCATGGGTTGACTGTGACAGCTCTGTCCTGGCACCTCGGCCCAGGACGACACGAGGCTGATTTCACAGTGACATCCGTTCTCCCAGCACAGTTCCTCCCCAGCTGGGAACTGAATCCCAGCAAATGGAGTTTATATGGTGTTGAGCCTTCAAGAAAAACTTCAGGCATATAGCCTGTCTTAGGACAAAAACTCTAGAATTCTACATTAATGAACACATGAAACCCCTCAGCATATATATGCCTCATTAATGTTCAGATGTGAAAATTCCATGCAGGGCAGGTCATACTGCTCCCTCTCAAACACAGCTCCAGAGAGTGACTATAGACTGTGAAACCAGCTCATCTTTCAAAACAGAAGTTTCTTCTCATCTGCTTCTTCTTTCTACACAGTGGCATGCAACTCAGTCTTCCAAAGCTGAGTGTGTTAGTCAAAAGTAAAGTGGTCTGGGGCTCTAAATGACCAGAAGGCTGAATCTCCATGGAGGATTGAAATGGCCACTGTGTATGTGGCTGAGGATGTCTTCCATTGCTATGAGTTCATTGCCAAGGCCCCTGCTCCAGAGGCTTAAGCAGCACCCTACGGTGGATGACCTATTTGCCAAAGGGACAGAGCCTTCTTTCCTATGACCTCGCAATGGTACAGATGCTATCATTTAGCTGCATGTAATCCTTTAATTTTTACCCAGGGGATAGTAACATTAGTCTAATGAACATGGTGGGTGTTTTAGACCAAGAGCAGGAATATGGTTCAAGGGCTTGTATGTGGCCTGGGAGTCCAACAGATGAAGATGTACACTTAATGCCCTGACTCAACAGCTGACCTGAGGCAAGCCACTTAACAAATCCATTCCTCAGTTTCTCCAGCCATAAAATTGGGATAATCATAGTTCCCACCGGAGATATTCTTTGTCAGGGTCTTTGATGTCAGTTTCCACAGAGGAAAGGCTGTTATAATTATGCCATGTGCAGTGATGAGAAAAGCAAAGAGCCAGACTGATTTTTATGAGATTTCTCAGGTGCCTGTTTCCGGTTGCTGCTCATGAGTCATGTTGGACAATGCTCCTGGGCTGAAGCAGACTCAGACTGGCAGGGAACAGAATGGAGACTGGAGGGCTATTTGTTCAGAGGTTTGAAGGATACCATGAGTGAATGGAGACAAACACAGACTTCAGGGCCTGACAGGTGTGCTTCTCTGTTGGCTGTTTTTTCTATGACCTTGAACAAGTTGTTTAAACTTTCTGAGCTTGAGTCCTTTAATCTGCTGCTGGAGGCTGTTGAAAGGATCAATGAGATAGTGTGTGCAAAGTGCCACCACCACACTGGAACATTGTAGGTGCAAAAAATGTTAATTGCTTCTTTTTAAAAATAGACTTTTTGTGTAGTTTTAGATTCAGTGTAAAAGCAAGCTGAAAGCGAGAGTTCCCATATATCCCCTGCCCTACAAACCCACAGCCTCCCCCACTGCCAACTGCCCACACCAGAGGGGTATGTTTGTTACAACTGATGAATCAACGTTGACACATCGTTACATAGATTACATTAAGTTTCACTCTTAGTATCGATCATTCCAGAGTTTGTTAAGCATGTAATGACATGTATTCATCATTATAGTATCATACAGAATTGTTTCGCTGTCCCTAAATTCATCTACACTCTGCCTGTTCATCCCCTTCCTTCCCTTTTCACCCTTTGGAGAAAACCACATAATCCAAGATACCAGGAAAGCCTTGCTCTTCAGGCAGGAAGATAAGGAGGTTGGCAAAATCTCTGGTTTATCTAGACCAAAACTGGGTCAGGACTGGTACAATCTAATTGAATTAGGACCCGAGTTGCTAATCTGAGATAGTCGAGAGGCACAATCTATGCTGTGGTCAACACACTGCCTAAAGTCACCTGTGACATCTCATGGAACACACTTGAACCTCATTCGTTATGGTGAATCACTTCCATGAGCCTAGGGCAAATGCATTTTAGAGCTTATGTAAATAAAGCAGTAAACAGACTTACACCCATGCAGTTTAACTAAAATACAGGACAATTTAGATGGCAAGCCAGTTGACACATTTGGCAAAGACTTTGGTTTTCTTTCGGTGTGTTTTTTTTTCTCCCTGCTTCTTTGTTTTGTTTTGTATTTCTCCAAAATGTGGACATTTGGGAGAAAAACTCTTAGGCCCTTGTTTTCTACACATACATGGTTTTGTCCTAAGATAGGATTAAGTAATCATCTCATTTGACTGCCTAGTTATTGTGGATGTCACCTTAACTACCAATTAAGGTCAGCATATTTTTCAAGGTTGCAAAGGAAGTTTGTGCGGTAGTTGGGATGAAGACGCGGGTCTCACCTTTTTGCCCAGATTATTCTCCATGTTGAGTACTACTGTCAAAAATGAACAATAAATTATAACAGGAGCAGCACCTGATTTTGACTTTAAAAAAAAAAACAGAGAGAAAGATCACTGAAATTCATCTTTCCTCACACCATGAGAGTAATTTGCCAACCTTTATTAATGGGCATCTTCACATCTTTAGCAACCTTAATTGCTAATTAATTAAAAGATGATTGGATAGACAGTAGAAAGTACTACAAAATGAAGGAGTGAGATTTACTGTCATGATGTCTAATGAACATTCTTTATCCTATTGCCCTACCAATTTTTCAGCTCCTCGATTTCTGAAGTAAAGAAAATCAAGAGCTATTTCCTGAAAATTAGAGTTAAATCAGATCAACATTAAAGGACTTCTGGGTCAAACTGTGTTGAGGACTGGCCCCAAGCAATCATAATTTAATTAGAGCAGAATAGGGAAAAATAATCACAGCAAGTAAAATAGTTTGGAATAATGACAAAAGCCTTGATTTTAAAATCAGAAAACCTATGCCCCAAACATTTATGATTATGGGCACTGTTGACAGACACATTAATTTTTCTGAGTCTCATTTTCCTCATCTGTAAAATGGAGATGATCACTTTAGTTGACTGTAACAGAGGCTCAGAAATAACAGTGGGCTAAACAAGATAGAAGTTCATTTCTATAACTTGTATAAGACCTAGAGATAGATATAGTCAAGGACTAGGACAGCTGTACCGAGGTTCCTCCTGTCTTGTATTTCTTCCAAGCAAGGGGCCTTCATTCCAAAGATTGCCTCATAGTCCCAGAAGGATGCTTCAACACCAGCTTTTATATTCATGTCCAAGCCAGCAAAAAGAAATGTGTAAAGAAAAGGAGGCAAGGCATCTACATCAGATCTCTATTATGGAAAATTTCTGGAAGCTCCCAGACACTTCAGCTTATATCCCATTGGCCAGAACTTAGTCACATGGCCACATATATTTGCAGGAAAGGCTGAAAATTTCAGTGTTATTCTGAAGAGCCATGAGTCAAGGATGGGAGATTTTACCAGTGTAGAGGAAGTGGTGAGTAGATATTAGGGGACACTTGGCTGTCTCTCACCTGAGATACAACTCAAAGGGTTGCTTTGAGAGCCCGGTGATATCATGAATGTGAACTAGCTAGCTAAGTATCTGGTGCTTAGGCGTTGAATAATGGTTGGTTGAATCTGAAGGACAAAAAGAGAAAAATTAGCTTTTCTGAGAATCCCTCTAAGGAGGAAGGGGAGTGTGCTCCCATGGAATGTGCATATACAAAGGGACCCAAATTTCCCATGGACACCGATGAGACAATGTCTTCGGACACTGTTATGAGACATGTCTTTGAACCAAGACTTTAAGGGGCCAAGAAGTGCTAACTGTATTCTGCATCCCACTCCTCCATGTCTTTGATTATACAGTTTTCTCTCCCAAAAATCTTCTCTTGCCCCTTCTTCACCTTGCCAAGACTCAGTTCAAATATTATTTCCTAAAAGAATACCTCCTAATGCCCCAAGTTGGGTTAGGTATCATTTTGCTGAATTATCATAAGAGTCAGTACATACTGCTGTCATAGAAACACATCACTATTGAAATTCCTATGCTTGTGTGTCTCTACCACTAATCTGTGAGTTTTAGGAGTACACATCTTTGTACTCCTAAAACTTATCAAAATCCCAGGCCTTATTCTCATTCAGAGACTTAGAATAGTTGTTCAATGAATAGTATAGGGCATTGCTGGCCAGATTATGATTTAAGGTTTTGGGAATAAAATTATCTTCTGTGCCTCACTGAGTGCCCATGGGCAAGACCTGGCACATACCAGGTCTTTTGTGTGTAAATGGAAGGCTAAAATTCATTAAGAAGCCAGTATTCCAGAGTGAGTAATGACAAGTTTGGGAAAAAAGGAACTGGTCATATGTAAACTCTATGTATGTGAACTTAGGACAAAGAAGGATGGGAGAAACAAAGTCACAAGATACATAATCTCATTACCCTTAAAGCAGGAACTCCCAGGACACAATGTCACTAGTAAGACAGCAGAAATCAGAACTTGAAAAATTGAGAAGTCTGCTTCCACCACTGATAAACTTGTTACTTTAAGCCTTTGTTTTATTTCTCCTCATCGATGTATAGAGGTGGTGGTGATGGTTTTTTAGCTGTTAAACAGGATTCTTAATTTTTGCCCTCTTGATGTTTTGGACCAGATAATTCTTTGTTGTGAGGGCTCCCCTCTTCACTGTAGGGTGTTTAGCAGCATCCCTAGCTTCTACACACTAGATGCTAGTAGCATCCCCCGCCCACCATACATACACACATTGTAATAACCAAAACTATCCCCAAACATTTTGAAATGTCCTTTAGGGGATGAAATTGTTCCCCTGCCCCTGCCCCCTTTCCCAACACACACACACACACACACACACACACACACACACACACACTTAAGAACCATTGTTGTAAAACAAGAAGAAAGAAAGATGAAGACAGGGAGGGATAGTGAGAGAGAGAGAGAGGAAGAGATAGAGGGAAGTAGAGACAGAGATGGAGGGAGAGAGAGGGGAGAGATTGAGAGGGAAAGAGAGAGAGGGAGGGAAGAAGGAAGAGAGGGAAGATCAAGAGGAAAGGAGAGGAGCCAGGAGATAGAGTTAGAGAGATAGCAAGAGATTGGGACAGAGGAAAAGACAGAGGATGAGATTCAGAGAAAGAGAGAGAGATTGGGAAAGAGGGAGAGGAAGACACAGAGGAAGAGTGAAAAGAACAGAGAGGGATAAACTGAAAGACATTTTCAAGAGAGCCTTTGTATACAACTATCCCTCAGACTCTGCACCCCAAGATTTTATCACTAATGAGAGCTAAAAAGAAAAAGAACAACTTTTCTTTAGCCAGCCATTTTAAGATAGGTTTATTGTAATTTGCCCTTCCCCCAGAGAAGTCTTACTGTGGACCCTGTGTAAGAAATTCAAGCATAAAATGAGACATGGCTCCTAGACAAAAAGATCAATGTCAATGAAGCTTTGAGACCAATGTATTTCAATAATAAATGGACACTTCGAGCTGTAAAAAATCAAAACAATATTTGACATACTATAAAGATTAAAATAAACCTGGACAATGAAAGTGTCCATTATTTGCCCATAACAAAGATTCCTTTGATTTTAATGGTACTTAGCAAGTTTACCAAGCTGTTTTCAATGCAAAAAAGGGAAGCATGTTTCTCTACTGGTTCTGGAGATTATTTTTTTTAATTACAGTACTGCCTTTCAAAAATATACTAACAGAGCCCTGGCTGGCATGGCTCAGTGAATTGAATACAGGCCTTCGAACCAAAGGGTTGCTGGTTCAATTCCCAATCAGGGCACATGAGGGGCAACCACACATTGATATTTCTCTCTCTCTCTCTTTCTCCTTTTCTTCCCCTCTCTGTTGGCAACCACTCTGCCTGGTTTCAGAAGCTGTAACCCCCGCCAAGGCTAAGGCTGAGGGAGTGACCTTGGACCATAAGCCACCAAAGAGACAAAAGCTTATCTCCCTGGCAGGAGCGCCACTTCTGCTCCTTTTACTTCATAACTGGCCCCAAATGCTTGGTCAGTAAGCCAATGATGGGTAAGATTCCCCAAATGGGGAGGAATGACCTAAGACAGGCACGATCATGTGGGAGGCCCCCAAGGAAGGACTTTGGGGGCTACAACAAAAGGGAATGATGAACCCTCGCCCCTCGGTTTTGACAAAGCCTGAGTCCTCATTGTCTGCAAGAAATCTCCTAATCTCTTGGCTGCCTTACTTCCCTTGCTCCACCTAAGCCTGAAACAATGACAGAGGGTGGTGCAGCCCTGTGCTGAAAAGGGTGGGTTCCCTGGGTGATCAGACCTGAGAAAGAATATGTAAAATCCTGTGAAACCTACTTTGTTTAAAATGCTCTCAATTAAATGATAAGGGTCCAAACAAGAAGTAAGTTTGTTCTTCACAGTTTTATAGCTCTTTAGCTATCTGACCCTGACTCAAAATAGGCTCTCAGAGTGCATTGTTATCTATTGTTTGATCCTTACTGCCTGGCAATGATTAATGAGCTTTACCTGAATTCTTGTGTAAACAACCCAATAAAAGCCCATTGAGGAACAGGCTCCTGGTCCTTCTCCTTTGAGAGATCCGCCACCTTTCCTCCCCAAGCAGATCATGTCTTGGTAGACTTATTCTCATCCATGATGGCTGGGGGGGGCCCTGCAGATAGAGCCCCCCCATACCTCTCTCTAAAAAATAAATAAAATATTTAAAATATATATACTAACAAAAAAAAAAAACATTGAAAATTTCCAAACCTGTAACAACTGAATTGGAAAAAAATACCAAATACCAGAGCCAGGCTTTAATTCTAAGTGCTTTGAGCTTTGCAAGCCCCATAATATTCTGATGTACATCTTCTTCACCTAGGATGCCTTTTCCTCCCCAATTCATTGGTATGTTTATTTTAAAAAATGTAATTACCTTTTTAATTGATTTCATTAGGGTGATATTGGTTTATAAAACCATACAGTTTTTAAGTGTATAACTCTATAACTTACCACCTGCATACTGCATCATATGCCCACCACCCAGCCAAGTCTCTTTCCCTCCCCATTCATCGCCCCTGTACCCTCTTCAACTTCATCCCCACCTTTGTCTTTGGTAATCACCATACTATTGTCTGTTGGTTTGTTTTTTTTTTTAACTTAATCCCTTCACCATTTTTCTCCCAGCTGCCCTACCACCTCCCCTCTGACAGTTATCAGTCTGTTCTCTCTTTCTGTGATTCTTTTTCTATTTTGTTTATTAGTTTATTTTGTTTATTAGATTCCACATATAAGTGAAATCGTATGGTTTTTGTATTTCCCTGGCTGTCTTATTTCACTTAGCAAAACAGTCTTCAGGTCCAACCATGCTGTCACAAAAGGTAAGATTTCCTTCTTTTTATGGCTGAGTAGTATTCCTTTGAGTAACTATGTCTCACAGCTTTTGTATCCACTCATCTACTAATAGGTACTTGGCTGCTTCCAAATTTTAGCTATTGTAAATAATGATGCAATGAACACAGGGGTGCATATATTCTTTTCTTTGTTTTTCTTTGAATTTATATCATTTTTTGTTGTTGTTCAAGTACAGTTGTCTCCATTTTCATATATTCCTTTGAATTAGTGTTTTGGGTTTCTTCAGATGTATTCCAAGATGTGGAATCTCTGGGTCATAAGGTCATTCCATTTTTATTTTTGAGGTATCTCCATACTGTTTCCCATGGTGACTGTACCACTCTACCTTCCCACCAACAATGCAGGAGGGTTCCCCTTTCTCCATATCCTTGCCAATACTTGTTGGTTGTTGATTTATTGATGATAGCCATTCTGACAGGTGTGAGGTGATATCTCATTGTGGTTTTAATTTACATTTCTCTGATGATTAGTGACATTGAGCATCTTTTCATATGTCTATTGGTCATTAGTATGTTCTCTTTGGAGAAGTGTCTATTCAGGTCTTTTACCCATTTTTAAATTGGATTTTTATTTTCTTGGTGTTGAGTTGTATAAGTAGGACAGATAAAGGCAAAAGAAAGAAAGAAACTACACCACCTCCTCACTCCATACACAATAAACTCAAAATGGATTAAAGACTTAAATGTAAGTTGTGAAACAGTAAAATTCATAAAAGAAAACATAGGCAGTAAAATCTCAGACATTTCTGGTAGCAACATTTTTTTTTTAAAGATTTTATTTGTTTATTTTTTAGAGAGGGAAGGGAGAGGGGGAGAGAGAGAGAGAAACATCAATGTGTGGTTGCTGGGGACATGGCCTGCAACCTAGGCATGTGCCCTGACTGGGAATCGAACCTGCGATGCCTGGTTCGCAGCCCATGCTCAGTCCACTGAGCTATGCCAGTGGTAACAACATTTTTTCTGACATATCTCCTCAAGCTAGGGAAACAAAAATAAATAAATAAATAAACAAACAAACAAACAAACAAATGGGACTACATGCAACTAAAAAACTTTTGCACAGTAAAGAAAACCATCAACAAAATGAAGAGACAGCCCACTAAATGGGAGAACATATTCACCAATGATACATCTGATAAGGGTTAATTTCTAAAATGTATACGATGCCTTTTAATGCATTTTAGCATCTCCCCCAAGACTAATATCAAACTAAGTAGAAGTGAAATGTTCTTTACTATACCACTAGATCATGGTTTTAATAGGGGGATATAATCTCATTATAAGCTCTAGTAGTCATCCAGATCACAATCTTAATTGCCACATAGGCAAAAGTGTGATAATATATGCTTATCCTTTTATTGTAGCAGCATAATTAAAGAAGAGCAAGAAACTTTCTGCCTATGAGCCTTCTTGGCCTCAGGCTATGTAGACTTTTTCCTACTTTAAAATGTGGTATTTATGTAATATCCATTGGAAACTACACAATATTTTAAAGATTCTCTTACGTTTAGGGAGACCATGGGGTGGGTCACTCTTTTTCTTCTCAAGTATCTCTTTCCCTCCTTCTCTTCAAATGTTTCTATGTATACATTGTTAAGAGAATGATCTTTGGAAACAGAAGATCTGTGCTCAGATGCTGAGGTTTCATCACTTCCTACTTGTGTTGAGTAAGTCAGTTTATGTCTCTGGAACTCAGTCTTCCCCATCCATAACATGGGACTGCAAATGCCTACTGCTCCTGTAGACCAAATTCTAAAACTGTGTAAACATTCTAAAACTGTAAACTATTATACTACTTTAAATAAATTTTTGTTGTGTGCTTGCTATGAGCAAAAGAAGGAAGCTATAGGTATTACTGGTTTTTCACTCTTCTAATATAGAAACTCAAAGTTGGAAGTCATCTTAAAGACTCCCTTGTACCAGGTGCATTCCCTTGAAGTAAATAGTGATCCTTTTCTGGTTTCCTTTTTAAAGTAAATATCAAGCTGTCATGGAGGAATGGATTTGAACATGTAGCCAGGAGTGGTATGGCCAGGAATAGAACCCAACCTTAGAGTCTTGGACAGCAAGGTATTAGTAGGTGTGGATGAGGACCAGAGGAGGGTAAGACCACATGTGAGCCATTACAGGACTCAGATTAAGATGGAAGAATGAACACATGCTCAGTACAGGGGACAAAGATGAGAACCAGGAGCTGGAAATGGGTCAGTAACAGGGAGTTGATGGAAAGACAAAAACAGAATCCAAAGATCTAAGTAGAATGACCAAATGAATGGCCAAATATGCTAAAAATCACAGGTACGGGTTATACAAATTAGAACTTTGCACTCATAGATAAGAGTCAAGAAATGCAAAGAATTATCATAAATCATCCCAGACAGGAATCTGCCTCAAATGATGAGTGGCAGTCCTGCTGTTCGTTTACTTACATTCTCCCTGGCCCTTTGCCTCACTTCTTTTCCTCACTGGCTCCTTTTGTAGGAAGGAACGTATATTTGCCTGCTTATTTATTTTTTTAGAATCCAATTTCTTTCATGGGAGATTTGAGAATGGTAATAGGAAATATGCAAAATAAAATTGTTAAATACGAGATTTGAAGCCAGGATTGAGAAAAATGTAAATTGGTATAGGAAGGAATTACAAGAGATGAAGAATCAATGGTTTTGGGAGGGACAGAGAATGCAAACAATGCAGTCATAAAGTCCTAACTATTTGCTGTAGTTGAGCCAGGATTTGTGTGCTGAGCTCCCTAGGGGCCAGAAACTAACTGAAAACACAGTCAGAGTCTACACTTTTCATCATCAATGAGACAAAGAGAGACAGAAATTTTCCTTGAATATACCTCCACAGAAATTTTCTCAAAATGTTAATAGGTTCTATGCCATGGATGAACAATGTTCTATGACATCTCCAGATCAAAAGAAAAGCAGACTTTACAGATTATTCCCTTCAAGGAATTATCATTCAAAGTGCAAAAGCCAAAGCTGAAGGGAAGTATAGGGCAAACATCTCCAATTTCTACTAGGCCAATAGAGAGAAACTGACTTTTTCTGTATCAGGTTATGGTGCCCCTTCACCCCTTCCTGGAGCTCTCCATGGTTCTGATGCTCTCCTAGCATCAACCCTGAGCTTAAGATCTGGGTACAGCTCACTAATATTTATGCCCCCACCAGTCTTGCTCCATCCAACATAAATTAACCATAGTTTTACTATTTTTAATGTATGCAAAATTATCCAAGGATAGAATTCTGTTAACCTTCAAGCAAAAAAATTGAGCATGCTGAAGGTGCTCAAAAAGTGCCAATTTTCATCCCTTTATTTCCATTTAATTCTATTCACAAATCCATTGTTTTAGTCCATGCTTCTACTCTGAAACATTCAATACTCTATGCTTAGTACCTAACAAACAATATAATAATGTTAATAACAGTTACAAAATGTTTATTATGTGTCAGGCGTGTGTGTGATTTCATGGTATCCTTGTGAAACCCTCAAAAAACTGCCATTATTGTCCCTATTCCAAAGGTAATGGAAATTGAGACAAAAAAAAAAAATTGAGCAACTTGCCTAAGGTCACACAGATAGTGGTGGAACTTGGATAATATAGCCCAAATTAATGAGCACACAAATAAATGAAACATGGAAGAGTGATGTTAGGGGCACACATTCATCAATGTGAAAAGCTGAGTATTTATCAATGTTTTTCATGTCTTGGGCATTCTGCTAAGTTTCTTAAACACAGAACTTAGTCAGTATTCCCTAATCCTGCAAGGAAAGCATCTTCACTTACAGAAAGACTCAGTGAAGAGTCTTCACCTTTAAATGATAGCTGTAAAAGAACCAGGGATCACTAAATGATATGAAACCCCATGAATATGCACGAGAGAGGCAAGTACTCAAGACTTGGTAAAGCTGTGGAGCCTATTTGCATTATTAAACCTTGGGATATTGAGGGCCCTCAGGTGTGTAGGAACAAGCTGTCAGTCATTACTACTTTCTCTAGATCCCTACCTCAGGGGGGATTCATGAATGATTGCACAACTTCTAGTGACATAATCACATATGACTTTGAATTTCTCTAATTGTAACTACTTGTCTTGTTCTTTCCTTCTTCTGACTGTATTATCAGTACCCAATGCATAGTCAGGATAGAGCATAGCCCCCATCAAAAGGTTACTAAATGTGAACTTAGAGCTTTCAACGGCCAGGCACTGAGCTTAGCATGGCAAATGCAAACCCAAAAAGACGGGCATAATCCCTCCCCTCAAGGGACTCAGGGTGTGACCATCAAGACAGGCACTTAAAAGCAACTCTTTGAAGTGTTGGGAAAGCACTGGGAGTGCAAGGGATGTGGACAGAAAGGGGAGATAATGCAGGAGCAGGAGGAAGTGCGTGGTTGGAGACCACAGCTCTTGGGAACATGGAAAATGTGGTTAAATTCCAATCTAGTCATCAGACCTAACAAAGGTTTTCTCTGGGGAAGACAGTGAGACATCAGGCTATAAGGAGTGAAGCAGAGTAGAGCTGTGACAAATGGTCACATCAGCATACAGCACACAGCTCCAGAGACCTCCATTTACAAAGACTCCATGGTCTTGTAGCCAAGGTAACAAGAGCAGCAGACATATACTGAGTTAGCCAAGGGAAATTTTCTATGGTAAGGCATGGAGAGGAAAGCAAGATCAAGCCCCAGGAAACATGGGACAGACTGAAAGTGACCAGAGGAGGGGGGAAAGGGGGATAATGGTGGAAAGAAAAGGAAGGGACTAGTTAAAAAGCACGTATGAATGACCCAAGGACATGGGCAACCATGTGGGAATTGACTGTGGGAATGGGGCAGGGGAATAGGATATGTGGAGGAGGTCAAAAAGGAAAAATTGGGACAACTGTAATAGAATAACAATTTTAAAAATCCTTTTTTAAAAGATCAAGCTCCATCAAGGTCATGTGGGCACACATGGTGGGTGGCCTTGTGCAAGAATCAACAGTAGGGACATAGCTAAGAATATCTAGACATCTACAATATTCTCAGCACTATTCTAAGCTATACATAGATATCTTAAAATAGAATATTCATTCACATGTGTATTTGTGCATGAATATGTGTAGCAATATCTATTTAATCTTCATAGCAACATTATAAGGTAGATGCTATTTTGTTCCTGTTTCACAGATGAGAAAACTGAGGCTTAGAGAGGTAAAGTGAGCTGCCAAAGTTCATCTAGCTAGAAATGGCTCTAGGGCACAATCCACACAGCCTAGGTCCAGAGCCCATGAGAACAAGTGCCCTGGGAAGGGAAAGAGAGTTAATCCCAGGGACCTTTGTGGTACAGCAGAAGGGAGCTAACGGAGGCATCCCTCTGTCCAGTTTGAGGACTCCTCTCGGGAATAGTGCAACAAAAAAACTAATTCTAAACCCACCACCTCATGAATGGGGGACTGTTGATAAAGTGACCTCTGTCGATATAGAAGGAACTGAAGTCAGTGACACCTCACTGGGTGCTCCTCTGAGGTGCAGCTGGGCAGGGGCAGCTGACAGGAGCCACAGGCGGCATCAATACAAAAACATCAATACAAATAAGACTTCTGAATTGAAAGTAATGGGGATTTAGCACTGGTCAGCTGTCCCAGAAATCAAATTTAGGTCCAAAACATCTAGCCTGTATTAACCTCCTATGTTTCCAAATTACTGCCTTAATCTCTTTCCATCAGCTTACTTATAATTGCATCAGAGACCCCACAAACCTGTCATTATTCCTCGCTGAGGCCTGAGGCAAGTGGTTGTGTGCTCTGGGACTGAGTGCCCTGTTAGTTAGTTAAGTGGGGAAAAGAAAAACCTTCCTCACCACAGGGCCGCGTGAATTCACGAGATTCTTATACACTGCACTTCGGAGACTTATTATCCCCTGCAAAGAAAACTTGCCCCTTGATTTTCAGGATGCTCAATGTGTTAGAGGAGAGGGAAAACCAAACAAGGTTTAGCACTGATTCTTGTTTGCCTAAATCTCTTATCATTCAAAAAATAATTCTTGGGCACCTAACTATATGCCAGATATTGTGCTAGGTGCTGAGGGACCAAAACACTTTCTGCCCCGAAGCAGCCAACAGTCCTTCAGGAAATGGCTCTCCATCTGGGCTGCATATTACACAATAGCCTGGGGCCCAATGACCCCATCCCAAGCCAATTAAATTAAAATCTATGATGGTAGAGCCCTGGCATTTGTATTGTTTAATCTTCCTAAAGGATTCTGATCCCCTTAGTGAGAGCTGAGATCCACTAGTCTAGAATGGATGGATTACCTCCTTCTTTCTGCCCCAGCACAGTCTTTGTTAGAATACCTCCTTATAATTGTAGGATACCCTTGGGGCCTGCAAGAAAGACCCTTGTCATTTTGTTTATATGATAGTCAGGTGGTCATTTGTAGCTTCTCTGAGACATGGGTTGAAACTTCTGAATTGGAAGGCTGGGTGTAGAAATGAAGTTATCAGCTAGTGGTCGGGCTTTGAAGGAAGGGATGAACATTAATCTCTGCATTCTCTGTGGGTAGCCAAGAAACTGACACTTAATAAGTCATCAGTTCATATGTGGAAGTGGGAATGGACACCTTTTTTTATTATTTGCCTAGATCTTTTCTTTCAAGAATTCCTCTCTACTATTTGAAGAACCATTCCTCCCTCCCTCTCTCTAAATCCATGTGGTTTGGGATAGGGCTAACCCCAACCTTGTGGTTCCAAAAGGTGGCACCTGGCCCAGATAAGACCAATATGTGACACTGTATGCTCTTTTCCCATGACCTATTCCAGGCCAGTCAATGTCCATCATTAGCCTTTTGCTGAGATGATCAATCATTGTTACCCATGGTTACTAAGCTGATGTATGTTAAATTGAAGTTGCAGATGAACTTCTTAGCCATCAACTGGGGAGACCCTGGCTGAGAATACAGTCAACACAGATTCCTGATGACCTGGTTTTATACCTGGATCCAGTTGAACCTGAGCATCTACCTTTGCTCTCTTCATTATGTGGGCTAGTAATTTCCCATTTTGACTTCAGGCTATTTGAATCAGATTTCATCTCTTTCAGTCAAAAGAGTGTTGTCCACTCTCACAGTGAAGAAGTGAATTTTCTGCTCCCTACTCTTCAAGCAAAGAAACAAGTTTCATTTTTCCCCTTGCCCTCTAAATTACTGAGAAGGATGTGGCAACAACGGCAAACACTGACCTGGATGTCTAATACAACTTTCCCCAAAATGTGCTCCATGGAACATTACATTTTCCCATGTTCAAATAAGGTTGGGGTTAAACCATCGGGACATGTGTTTAGTGCAAAATTTCTAAAACCTTCAGTGTATCAGTGAGAACTATAAATCCTTCACAAGAACTGAAGTATATTGCATTTTCCAAACTTATTTAAGCACAGGACTCTTTTTTGTGCTACATCTCCTGGGACTAGAGTTTTGGAGGAAATGTCATTCAAGCTGCAACCTAAAGAATGTTTTTCCCTCTTCCTGCAACTCTTTTTCTACACGCTCACTCCCAAGCCTGTCCAATTCTTGCTCAACTTCATGCTTCAGCTTCAATGCCACTTTTTTGCAAACAGTTTTTAAAATAACCACTATTGTCACCCTCCCCCAACCCCAGAGGAGGTTATTTACATTTATATTTTGCTCCTTTAAGTTCTACACTTTCTTTTTCATGGTACTTATCAAAGAGAATTATAATTATCCACCTGTTTTCCACTTAGATTAATGGGGACCATTCTACAGAATGCCCCCCAATGACCCTCACCTGCTGGTGTTCACGCCCTTGCACAGCCACCTCCCACAATGATTCATGGTTGCTGCAATGAAATATGGTAGAAGGAATGATGTACAACTCCCAAGGTGAAGTCACTAAAAGCATTGCAGCTTCTGCCTTCAGTTCATGAATTGCTCACCCTGGGGAAAGCAGGCCACCATGCCCTGAAGTTACACAAGCATCCTTGTGGGGAGGCTCCTGGCCAATATGAACTTCCATCCATGTGAGAGTGCCATTTTGGAATTGGATCCTCCAGTCCTGGCTAAGCCTACGGGAGAATAAAATGCCAGCCAATAGCTGACTACAACCCAGTGAGAAACCATAAATGAGATCTATCCCTTTCCCAATGTCTGGTCCACAGGAACTGTGATCCTATAAATCCCTGAAGGCCAAACCTGAACGGCTTGCTATTGTACCTTATTCTTCCAACACATATACAGACTTACACTCACACACCGCAAGGATCCTAATTACAGCACCTGAAAGATGTAAGACACCCAGGTGAGTACTAGACTTTTTAAGAGATCACTTTGTAAGTGATATAAATGTCTAACCACTATGCTGTATACCTGAAACTAATATAATATTAAATGTCAAGTATAATTGAAAAATAAAATAAACATAAATAAATTTAAAATAAAACAGAGCCCTGGCTGGAATGGCTCAGTGGATTGAGCACTGGCCTGTGAACCAAAGGGTCACTGGTCCGATTCCTAGTCAGAGCACATGCCTGGGTTGCAGGCTGGGTCCCTAGTAGGGGCCACATGAGAGGCAACCATACATTGATATTTTTCTCCCTCCCTTCCCCTCTGTCTAAAAATAAATAAAAATAAAATATTTTTTAAATATCCAAAAATAAATAAAACATCGAGGACACCCAGCATTTGTGAAATGGATAAATAATAAAGTAAGTTATATATATGTGTGTGTGTGTGTGTATATATATGCACACACACACACACATACAAATACCAACATATAAATATGTACAGATAAAGGGACTGGCTGATAACTCGGGTTATAAAGAGAGGGAAAATGTTCTTCCTAGGTTATTCAATACTTAAATCCTTAGGAAACTGTCAAACAACAATTCAAGTATCTCACTGTGACTGTGGCCCCAGTATTGGAAATGTAGGACATCTGACTTTAGTGGTGAAGCCCCACAGTTTCAGACAAGCGCCACGCCCTCCCTGGGCCTCAGCGTCCTATGGTAGAGACCAAATGAGTTAGACTAAGGCATTTTCAAAGGCTGTGTCAGCTCTAACTTTCAATACTGCAAGGTAGCAAGCTTGGCGGAGGTTGAATATGAACAGAGCACAGGGGAATGGAACTCAGCTAAACCAGGCTCCTTTTGAGACAGAGCTGAGGAAGGAAGCTCAAGTCACATATTGAAGTTTCGTCTTCTTCTGTCCTTCTTCCAGTGTTTTTGTCTTCAGTTGGGAGCACTGAAGGGGCCCCAGTCTGTAGGGAACAGGCAGAAGCTCTTTCGGGATCATTGTCACATCTGTGGCACACACATGACCCTCCCAGGATTGTTTTGGTGGTGGTGGTGGTCTTTGGCTATGGACACGGTGGTGGTGGTGTCAGTCACAGGCATCAGAGCCTGAAGGCTCAGGGTCAGTCCTCAAGAACAGCTCTAACATGTCTCACACAGGCAGCTCTCAGCAGATACAACAGCTGCTTTCTAAGAACACAGTGCTGCTTTTAGGCAGTTTGCCTAGAAATTCTTTTCCATTGAATTCCTGGAAGAGGCTGCTGGATTTTTTTCCACGCCCAAAACTCAGAGGAGCCCAGCAGGCCAGAAAGCCAAGAATAATCACGGGGCACCTGAAGAAATTGCATTTGCATGAACCCAGCTTATGTTGGGGTGGAGGGGTTTTTTTGCAAAAACTTAGTGACTCCAGGTAAGGCAAGGAGTGACTTTAACACTATATCAGGTAGTATAATGGAGATTCGAGTTCAGAATACAATATTACTGCGTACTTACCACATGTTAGGCATGTTACATGTATATCTCATTTAATTCTTATAAGAGTCCTAAAAGCAATGTGTGTCTTTGTGTACCCATTTTATGATTCACAGAACATTGGGTAGAATACACAGAAGGAAAAGTCTTGTCTGCATCTACTCCTTAACCACTAGGCTATCTTGCTTCCTAAAACAAACTCGCTAAGGATGTGAGTGTACCAATGTATGTGCAGGTGGCATAAAGGAAAGGGTAGAAAATGAAATACAGTCTAGGGCAGGGGTTGAAAACCACGGCGCATGGGCCAGATCCAGCCCATTGCCTGCTTTCGTAAGTAAAGTCTTCTCAGAACACTACCAGGCTCATCTGTTTATATGTTGTCTATGGCTGCTTCCGTAAGTGTTGAGTCGTGCAAAAAGGCCACATGGTCTGCAAAGCCTAAAATATTCATCATCTTGCCCTTTAAAGTAAAAGTTTGCAAGCCCCTGTCCTGGAAGGCTGTGGTAACACAAGGTATTACTGCAACTGTACATGCCAGACTAGAAGGTATTAAAATTTCTAATTAGCCTTCTTTAAATACGGACAAGAATTTGCAGTTAACTAAATACTATTCACAATTAAATGCCCATTTATAGAACAAATAGGATCAGCATTGTTCTTATATTCTGCAAGTCACCCATAAAGCTGAAGCTGGCAGGAAACTGAAACCAGACCTTGCATGGAGCGCCACCCTGAGTGAAGTGGATGTCCAAGGGGTTAAGTCCCACATTGTCCTCTGAAGGAGTCAGTGGAGTATTGATTCAAAGAAATGTCCCCCTAACCTGTTCTGTGGAAGAGGTGAAGCAGAGACTCAGGAGGAAAGAATGCTGATGAGGGTGAACGACTGGTAACCTTTCCTGTGCCCCTTCCCCCAGTGCAGGGCAGGAGGCCCTCCATTAGAATTCTTGAGATCAACAGCCAAAGGGAAGGGGCTATCCCTAAAGAAATTTTGGAACTATTAAAGGACACCAGAGATCAATGTAATTCAGCAGAAATCAATGTAATTCAGCAGAAACAAAAGCTCTGAGATGTGACCTCCCCAAGGGTGCATTGCCGTGATGGGGCAGAAGTTATTACCCAGGTCTCTGAAACATCTTAGTCCAGCGTGATCCTGAGCAGTGTTCACAAGCAAACCAGACACTTCTCAACAGCACTCTGATATCTGCTGTGAAAGGGCAACAGGAGACTGGATCAGAGTTCCCCAAACTTTAGGCATTTCCAGAGCACTTTACCATTTTATCAGATCTGTGTACTTCACACACTATCGTCAACTTAGTGTGTCAAATAGAGTCACTTTTCTCTTAATTTACTCCACAATGAAACTTGTATCATTACCATACCATCACCATAAATGGAAAATCAGTATCCATTACCCTAAATAGAAAATATTATATAACTATAACAATATTATTAAATTCCAGGTAGATAACATTGTTCATCCAAAGCTCTGTTCCTGGGCCCTCCTCTCTCCCCTGCTTCAGAAAGACTGGAGCGAAGAGTGGAAAGGTCTTAAGGAGTAACACCAAACTGAGAATCTCTCCAGAAGGATAGAAAGAAAATTAAGAAGAGAATAACTTTCTCATAACCTCATGCCATTAGTAATATTCTCCCCAGACATTTGGGAAGTATGAAACCAGACAGTCTGATTTCATGAGAATTACAAAACCAGCCAGAGTTGGGAAGAGGGAGTCAAAAATAAGAAGGAAAGATTTCCTTCCTAAAATGGATCCAATGCCTCTAGTCTCGTCATGCACAGCTGACACCTGACCGATGTCTGTTATCCCCAGTTGAAGTGGGTGACGTGGTGAACTAGAGCATGGACATCAGGGTGAGACCTGAATTTGGATCCTGAATACCATGTTTTGACTGTGTGACCTTGGGAAGGTTATATATCCTCTCTGAGTCTGTTTCTCATCTACTCAAAAGAATAGACAGAAGAAATTAATGATAGTTGCCACACAGAATTAAATAGATAACACACAAGAAGGTGCTAGCTTAGAGTTGGCACCCAATAAAATAAGCTTCCTTCCTCCTTCCCCATGACTTCCCAGGCAGAACCGATTTCTCTTGCTTTTGAACTTCCTCGGCATTATCTTTCCTTACCTGTTCTTAGGGCACTTAACAAATGAGATGTGTTCTAATTTTGAAAACTCTTTAGGTATTTTCTAAGGTAAGCAAGGACATTCAGAAACTTTTCACTACACGTTCCATAAGCTGCCCAACTAGGGGACCAGGTTCCATCATTAGTGTCTGAGAGTCTGGACCACCACACAGTTGCACCCCCCATGAAATTCCAAAGACCTGAAAGAAAATGTCATTTTTCCTCATTTTTAATCTAGATTAAGCATAGCCTCGGGGACCATAGATCCTCTATATCATATATCATACTCAAAACAGCCTTTAAGATTAAAACTTTATTCTCCTTTTAAAGATGGAAAAACCAAAACCTAGAAGAACCCTTAAAGCAACTTACTCAAGCCCAGAGAATTTGAACTTGGATAGAGTAGAGTTTGGACGGACATGCGCTGGATACTACAGCCCTCTTCTTCCATCTTGACCATAGAACAGCTGAATTTTGACTTTATAATCCCAACTGGGCTGCCAGAGACCAAGGCTCTGCTTCTTGGCTCATGAGAGTAACTGGTCTCTGTTCTCCTTGGCCCACCCCTTCCTGTGTCTGCTACAGTCTGAGCACCTGACCTGGCTCAACCTTCTCTGCAGACTCACCAGGCCCGTCTTTCTCAAACTCCTTACATAAATGCAACTCCTGCAACTTTTTATCACTCTCTACCACTCCTTTGAACTGCTTCCAACCCCTCAGTGTCTGCTTATTAACTGGGGCATCCAGGACCAAAAGCAGTTTGCTGGGACACCCTGAAACTACACCAGCAACAAGTCGAACCATTACCTGGTGCCCCATGAACAAGTTTCCTTACTGATTCCAGCCTTCAGAAGGTTTGAACTGGTGGTTCAGGGCAACAAGATAGCATATGGGGAACCTTCATGAAATGAGGAAAGTGCCACTCAATTATGCAATAGCAAGAAAAGTAGACAGAGTTAAGCTGGCTTGTGCAAAAATATGAAAATGGAACTCAAATCCATGCAACAAAATATTGAATACTGAGCAGGCATAAGCACAAAGATAAGTAAAGGGGAAACACGAAGAAGAAAAAAGACAGATCTTTCCTCTCAAGAAACTCACCACCTAGCTCTCCACTGTTCAACCAAGGAGCCCCTGGCCACACGCTGTGGTTAGGAGCACTTGAAATGCTACTAGTTGAATCTGAGGTGTGCTATAAAACACACACCATATTTTGAAGACAGCATTTTTTAAAGTATGTGAAATGTCACACCAATAATTTTTGCATTGATGACCAGTTGAACTGATCATACTTTTAATATATTGAGTTATATATTGTTAAAGTTAATTTCATTTTTTACTTATTTGTATATGAGGCTACTAGAAAATCCAGAATTATGTGGATGGCCCTCACTGTACTTCTGTTGGACAGCAATGGTCTATTCAGCAAGATAGGCCTGGAGTCGCCATGCAGAGTGGCTCAAACAATGACACGTGTTTAATGGGACACAACTCCCTGTCCCGGGGGGAAGCAGAGCAATCACTTGTTTACACAATTTGCATCATTTCCACAACATCCATTTCTGCCAAGTTTTTTTTTAAACTCTTCTATTTCCCTTAGGAATACCTAGATCAGAGAACAAACTTTGTGTACAAGATGCCACCAACCCCTCCCAGAAGGTACTACACTCCTAGGCTCATAAGGAGCCTATAGAAGAAGAGGAATTCAACGTGTATTTATCTAGCCCCTCATCCATGTGAGCCAGTTTCAGCTGGGAAAGTATCCACAGAGTAGAGAAAGGCTATTGATCTGAGTACAGAAAGAATAGAGATGTGATGATCATCAGAGAAAGGGGCACCAGGCTCCCAGCTGGGTGCCTAATATGTGTCATCTGTCATAAACTCTAAATGACCCTCTAAGAAAGCTAGCCATCCTATTGTACAAATGAGAAAACTGCGGCCCCATGGGTTACAGAACTGCCCGAAGTTAACACAGTCAATAAAAATGCAGTTCCGAGAAAAGATCATGTCTGCCTGATGTTTAAGCTCAGAGAATTTTCTTTATAAGGCACCCAGACATAAAGACTTCAGCTTCTCCTTTGAATAATATTGCTGACTTTTGTATGAGGAGTTTGTCTGAGATGTGGGGGAAAGGTGTGTTCAGTACCTGTACCATCTCTGTGGGAGGCCAACCCAAAGGGACTCAAACAGTGTGACTTTGCTCCTTTCTGGGTTCAGCTGCCAAAGAGTAACCTTCCTTTGTGACTCTGAGTTGTGTCCTAGCCCTCAGGTTCACACTCTTTAGACTCCCAAACCCATAACCTAAGACTTGGAAACAAGCCAGTGGAGGAGGGAGGGAAAGAATTTTTTTGCAATTGCTACAAGAACTTTCCAAGAGCTATTCCTGGAACTAGGGAGTGTTGACACCAGGCTGTCAGAGAAAGAACAGGGAAGGACTCTAATTTGGAAACATTTTACACTGTGTGCTTGACAACATATACTATGTGGCAAAAAAAAAAAAAAAAAAAAGTGCCACAAGCTCTGATTGAATAACCGAATGTGAGAAGGACCCTTGTAAATACAATAATCCAACCTAACAAAAGGTAAAGTGAGGTAGGTATGCGTTCTAGGGTTCAAATCCCAGCTTTGTTATTTACTAGTCACATAACTTTGAATAAGTAATAATTCATGGAGTCATTATGAGACTTAATTCAAGTTCATATATAGAGAGAGGTAACACTTTCTACAGTGCAGATGGTAGCCATTATTATTATTATTATCATCATCATCATCATCATTGTCATTTTCAATGGGTTATCTCAGCAGGTAACTCTGTTCCTACATCTTTAACAAAGATAGGGTAAAACTAGGCTAACATTACTCAGAAAATACTTCTACTGATGCATGGAAATGGTGAGGTTTTATTCTTATGTCTACATTTAGCAGGGAAAGAAGTAAAAAACGTTGGTAGAATCTGAGAAAGACAAATAAAAGCATAAAGAGATCAGACGTGAGGGAAAGGAGTTTTTAAGAATATAGACTTTACATACTGTGGGTTCTCACATTTTCTAGGTTAGTGTGACCACAACTTTTCCCCATTTCTATAACTGTTTTGATGATTTTTCCCCTATAACCAGACTTTGAGATATATCTAATCATTCCTTATTAAGTAATCATTATAAAGCTCTAATATCAGGGGTCATTTAGAGATGAGACTGACTGCCTCACAGAGCTCCTGAAAAACTTAAAAGTGCCAAGTTATCTTGAATTTAGAGAATGCTACTCTGAAGATGTTGTGGTAGGGTGAGCAGTACAAAATTCTCAGTAGGTCCTTTAAGAATTCTGAGGCCAATTAGGTCCATCAGACTGAATATCAGACTGAAGTAGATACAATGTCAGGAGCCACCATACTGGGAGCTGGAAGTTTAAGTGGATGACCTTTTGACCCTGAGCTGTAACTCTTTAGCATGCAATATTCTCACAAATACCAGCTTTCTTCTTATAAAGTAATTTAATATTTCATCTCACATGTTTTTAGCACTTGAGAGAAAGATAAGCAGAATAAGGGACCAAAAAGCAGCCCACTCCCAGGACCGTTGCCTCCAGGTGCGTGGATGCCTCCTCTGTGTAACAGTGTTCAGTGGTCAAAAGGGAATTTCTTAAATGAAACACCACCACCACCACTCAACACAATCTGGCCATAAAACGTTCAGTTTCACCATTTGTAAAACAAAGCTAAAAGCACTTACTCTTGCTCTAAGGCTTGTGGGTTAGATCTGTACCTTCAAATGTTTGTTCATCTTTTCCCTGAGAACTGCAAAAACAACAAAAAAGTGTCTGGATCCTAGCTCCATCATTTCATAACTCTGTCACCCTGGGGAGGGAGGTTAATCCCATGACCCTCGGTTTCCTCATCTGTATGGTGGTTCACACGAGAGTACCTACCTCGCAGGACTGCCATCAGGACTTAAGGAAATGACATGCGTTAAGTGATTGCACAATGCCTGATGAACAGCAGTAAATCCCTGTCAGCTATACTGTCATTTGTAATTGATGAAGGAAGCTCTGCAAAGTCCCATGTGTCTTTTGTGGATGTCAATAGGGAAATTGGACCAAAGCATCCATGGGCCCAAGGCCATGCCCTCGGACTAGAAGCCCATGACCTAAGCTCTTCTGCCTTTGAATGCCACAGTTCACCAGGCTACGTGGTTAAAGCAGAGGAATGCCAACATCCTGGCCCCTTTCCTGATCTTGCCGCATTCAGGGGACGTGGAGAGAAAAATCCCTCCCAACTCTGCCTAAGCCTTCAAGTAAGTGTATCAGGACAAGGGAAAGTCCCACTTCCTCACCAATGTCTCCTTCCAAGTTTTGTCCTGCACAACCCCTAAGAGCTCAAGCATCAGCCTCTCCCCATGAAGAACCTGCTGTTTGGTCAGCCAAGCCCACTTTCCTGCTTGAAGGAAACGAGCAGCAGAAACACTTTTTTATCATATACAGGGGCTCACACCAAAGGAGAGACTTGCGTTAGGCTCGGGAGGCTGATTTATCATCTAACTACAGGAGTTCTAGCTGCAAAGTGGACCAGCCCTGATCAGAAAATGCAAGTAGATTCACCAAGCCCACAGCAAAAACAATCCAAAAACCTCAGGCCTGACCCTGGAAGCCCCTCGTGCTCTGGGTCTACACGGGGAGCAGAGTAGGATCCTGGCACTGGTGTTTGCTGTCAGTGTATCTTCTTTGCAAAGAGCTAGAGGAAGGACCAGGTAGAAGTACTCCCAGAAGCCATAGAAAGGAGAATTTCCAAACTTTTGAGACAAATTCAAAGGCTCAGAACTTGGGGGAGAAAAGAGGAATGCCATGTCCTGCGAGAGACCATCAGTGTCCTTAGCAAGGGGGAGGTTTGCACAAGGGTTGGTAGCTGGATGGAAGCCACACTGTGTGACCTGGTCCAGCCTGGCCCTCTGCTCACAGGAAACATCATCCAATCTCTCCATACTGTGAACTCAGCTCATTGGGACCCAAAGAGCGTGCCACTGTCACTTGGATATAATTTGAAAAGTCAGGAGTTAGCCTTTGGAAAAGTTGCTTCAGACAGCAAGAATATTTTAGCTCAGGGAGAAATATGTTCAGCTGATGAAAGGATTAGGGACCAGGTACTGGAGGGAAGCAAGATTCCCTTGGTACCTCCTGGAGCCTCAGCATCTGTTTTATTTTATGTGGCATCACTGTCACTTTCTGACACTAAGGGTGTGACTGTTCAATGAATATTTAATCATGACAAGGCTCTCTTCTCTGCATTCCTTCGGTGCCCTGGCCTCAGCTTCTCCAAAGTAGTAATTCTCCTCATCAAATGCCAAAAAGGCACCTTCAATCTTCTGGCTGAGACCATGGCATAGACTTTAGTTTGCATTCTGAGCAACAGGTGGCTGGGTAGGCAGCAAGGGACAGCTCCAAAGACACCAATTGATGGAGGCCTGGATTTCCCCAGGGTGGATCATTAAACCCTAGAAGCCTTTTGGCAATTCTACTGAGGCACCTGTACTCGGAGGCCGCTGCCAACAAACTCGTCTCAATGAGGCTCACACACAGTGGTTTCTCCCTACTTCTCTCACTGGTGCCCATGGAATGTCAGGGAAGAGCAGAGCACCCAAGGAGTGATGGAGGCAGGAGGGACCTTTGAGATTGCTGGGGAAATCTTCCCTCCACCACCATGGGCATTGTTCCAGCCTTTCCTCCATGGTGTTCCATGCCGCACCCACCCAGATATGTTGCGCTACTTCTATCCCATTTTCAGGTATGTGGACACTTAGGCTTGGATACACTAGGTAAGTTCCTAATGTCCCAAGAATGAATGATGAGTAGCAGGGCCAAGGTTCAAAGTTCAAGTCACATCTGTCTGACTCCAGGGATGATGCAGGCACTCATCACAATGCATAGTTTCTTGCAAAGTCAGATGGCACAGTCCTTAAACACAAGGGCTCTGGTGTTGTCTTGCTTGTCATTTCACTTGCCCACCTCCCCAAACAACCACATGGCAAGCACAGGACTGGGCTCAACAGGCCAATTTCTTCTCTACTCTGAAACACTATCTGGAAAAAATCCATTAAAACACCCACCATGTGACTCTGTAAACTCTGTATCACCTCCATGAAAGAAGCCAAGGATCAGTGTTTGTGTGAGTACTGAGTGATACTCCTGCAAGGCTGTGAGTGGTACAGGAGGTGTGAGGCAAAGCCTCAGCAGGATAGGAAAGTTCGAGTAGGGTTTGAGCATCCTACTCAGTGCACTTACTGTGAACCTCACTAAGTGCTCTTACTGTGTTCACTACTAGGCTAATTAGCTTTGCATGCATTATCTCATTCATGGGTGTGTGTGTGTGAGAGAGAGAGAGACAGAGAAAGACAGAGAGAAAGAGAGAGAGACAGAAAGAGAGAAAGAGAGAGAGAAGGGTACTTTCCTGGCTGGGTAAACAGCAGGAGCAAAGGTACCAAGGTAGGAATGTGCAAATCACATAGAGGGGACTGAGGAAGTTCAGAACGTTCTTTCATGTCTTTGCTTAACAAATATCTATTTATTGACATCATCTATGTGCCCAGCACTGTACTAGGCAGAAGGGAAACAAACAGCAGTGAATCAGATATGATCCAGGAGGGAGACTGATAACAAACACAAACACTGATATCACAATAACTGAGGAAATTACTAAGTTAACGAGCAAGGGCACAAGTTTATAGAGTTGCAGGGAGCTCGCCTTGCCTGGGAGGTTAAGGGAAGCTTGACTGCATTAGAACCTGTGAGAACAACAGTGAAGAGGAAAGAAGGGCTTTCCTCCTTCTGGATTCAAGGGAAATGCTAAGTCATCAGCAGGTTTCTCGGGGAGGTGAGACTTGGTGTCCAGCCATCCCAGCACTGGGATAAAATCAAAAGGAGGAAGAGCCTGAAGCTTTATTTGCAGCAAGAAGACATGACCTCAATCAAATGAGACTCAAAGCAGGACTGGGACAGGAACTCTCAGGTAAGGGTCAAGAACATGGGCCTCCCGGGAAGGTGGCAGGCCGCCCCCCAGAAGCCCTATGCATTTGTGTGGCTCTGGTACCTTTTCCAGACACTTTAACCACAACGGATGTTTAACATACATTATCTCATCTGGGCCTCATAACAAACTCCATGAGGTGGGAGTGGCCAGAAATATCCTCACCTGACCCAGAAGGCAACTGGGAGGATGGCTTTCCAGCAGGCACCCAGCTCCTGGCATTATACTCGGGATTTCCCATCCTCAACCAAGACCCCATGTACAGACCATGCTCATCAGGCAAGGCCAGAGTAACACTCACCTGCTTCTTATTTTTCAGTTCATCATAACCTTATAAAGAATGCTTGCATGTTGTTTTATTTTTATTTTCCAAAGCACTTTCCATTATCTCATCAAAGCATCTCAACGACTCTGTTTAAAAAAACCAACAGCAAAACCCCACAGGACTCAGATGTCATTTGCTTAAAGCTGTGCAGGTAAAACCATGAAGGAACCAGATCACAATTTCAGGTATTCTTCCATAGAACACTTTGCTCTCTTTAAAACACCACTCCATCTCTCAATCTATTTGTTCAGCAGATATTTACTCCATGCATCCTGCACTGAAGATATAATTCTTACAAGGACTTCATGGACAGCAAACAACCTGATACATATCAAACCACATGGTCAGGGCTATAACCAGGGAAGGAGCAAAGAGTTGAGGGGTGGGGCACTCAAAGAAAGAAGCAACGAAGGCTGGGTGATGGGGTTCAGAGCAACTGGAAAGCTCCCTACAGGAGCTGGAATTGGGCTCACATATGATGGATGAATAGGAGTTTTCCAGGCCAAGCCAGCAGAGCAAATATGTGAGGCAGAGGGAACAAAAGCACAGACCTGGCCAGCCTTGCACTTCCAGGGAGCATGGCTGGAATGGGTGCAGGTGAGAGAGGAGGAGGCTGCAAAGGAAGGAGCTGGACTGGATACCAGGACAAAGGACAGCCACAGGGGTGTTTCCAGCAAGGGGCTGGCACATTCAGCTTTGTGATTTGAGGAAAGTGGCCATATGGACTTCAGAATAAAGCCTAAAGACTGAAAGCTCAGGTAAATTATGAAAGTGATCATGCAGAAGAAGGGATATTACCTCTGAGAGAAATCTGGGGCTACAGTTAGCAGAACTCAGTGACTTATTGTATCGGGGGTGAGACAGAGGTAGAGTAAAGGATGACACCACACCTGCTACCTTGGGAGGCTGGGAAAACAGTAAAGACATTGAGAGAATCTGTTTTCCTAAAATAGACCCACAGTACAAAAATACAAGACAAAGGGAAATGCATGCACTTGTTAGCAAAACCTAGCCTGGAATGACAAAATACTTTACAGAATTTTCCATCTATTCTAAAATGAGCATGTATTAAACCAGAAAAGGTAATGTTATTTTTAAATGACTATTTGTAATGACATTTACATTTTGAACAACTGCTGTCTCATGTTTTTATGAAGTGAGGACACCATTGTCTCCAAGTGACAGAGGAAAAGTTAAGGCTCAGAGAAGTGAAGTCACTGTCTCAAAGACATCCATCTATCAAGCGGCCAAATCAGGATGTGAGCCCAGGTCTGTTTGACTCCAGAAGCTAAGTTCTCACAGAAGACCCAGTGCTTCCATGAAAAGAACCCAAAAGTCATGAAAGAGGAGTTTGAAGCATCAAGAAGATGACTGGAGATGTCTTATGGGAAGATTAAATTTTGGATGCAGAGCTCAAGAAGAAGTTCCTTATTGGAGATGTGGATTTGAGAATCGTGCCTACAGAAATGGGGAAAGGACAGCATCCAGGGACAATGTGTAGACTGAGAACAGAAGGAAACTCCCCAGGACGATGAGTAAGGAAGGAGGAAACAGCAGAGGAAACTGAGGGAATCTGAATGCTGAGGGAGAGAAGAATGTCAGTGAGCTGGGAGGAATCAAGCGGAAGGAAGTGGCCTTTGGGTAGAGTCTCGTTATGACCTTAAGGACAAATGTCCAGTAAGCATGAGCCACCATGGAATGGGTCAAGGTAGGAGATACGGAAGCACTTTGAAGAATGGAATTGAGGGAGCATTTGAGATCTTGCCTCACCAGCATATGTCATTAGTTTGGCTCAAATAAACTCTTATAAAAATTTGTTAAAAATGGAATTGATAAAGATAGGTGAGGGAAAGATTAGTAGCTCACCAAAATGGTGCAGTCAGGAGAAGGGCTTTTTCCCTGGAGGAGGCTGAGTGGAAGGAGTGAGCAAGAGGGAAGCATCAGGGAAGAGAGGAAACAGCCAGGGCACAGGTTCCTTAAGCATGTGGGGAGGGGTGGAGCCCACACACAGGTGAGGGTGCCTCTGAAGTGCCTCCCAAAGGCAATCACTTGATATTCCAGGTAGTGCTGCAAAACAAACCACACCCATGTTCTTCATGCTCCCTGCCTCTGCCAGTCAGGAGTTCAGACAGGGTACCGGGAGGTAGCTTGTCTCTCCTCCACAGTGCATGGGGTCTTATTTGGGATGACTCCAACAGCAAAGGGTGACTCAAGTGCTGGGGACTAGAACCACTTGGAGAGCTTTTCATTCCTATGGCTGGCGCTTGGCCTGGGATAGTTCCAAGGCTGGGCTCAGCCAGGACAGTCCACAGGACATTATATCTCCATGTTTCTTGACCTTCCCATAGCACAGAGGCAGGGTTCTGAGCAAGTTAATAGTCCTTTGGACATCAACACTCCTGTTTTGCTTGGGGGTGGGCGGGGAGGGGATACAACTAATGTTTAGGAACGCTAAGCCACTTGCTCAGTTTCACAGGGCTATACAAGCACTATCTCAATTTCATTCGAAAAATACATTCATACCACATTTGGGAAAAGTCTGGCAGAACACATCCTAAAAACTTAAAAGTAGTCATCTTTGCAGTGTGGTTTTTATCTTCTATGAGATTTTGTTTTGTTTTCATTTTTGTTTTGTTTTCATTTTTTCAACAATGATTATGCATAGCTCATATATTAACAGTATTTTTTTAAGCATGCATTAGTAAAGCAGCTTAATATCCTCTTGGACTTGGCTGTTTTCAGGGCAAGCCCAGGGGTTGCAATCCTGGATGGAAATACAAACCAACATCTGCCAGGCACGTAGCAAGGCTTTCATACTTGGCACCGCCTAGTCTGAGAGACGAGGTTCCCACACTGTGGGACTGCATCAGGATCACGCCAAGCAGGGAGTCTGACCTTGACTGAGAAGGTGCCATACCTGCTGCGTGCCAGGTTGGGGCATGAAGAGACCAGACATCACTAAGCATCACGCCTCTTGTTTGGACTTACAGAGCTGTCACCAAAAGCCTCAGGTCAAAAACCTGTATGCCTCTTTTGATATAACAAACCTGATTCTGGACAAAGATCCTTTCTGGCCTCTGAAACTCCTCCAAGATTTTCATAAACCAACTCATAACTGAAGCACGTTAAGGGTGTCTTGAAAAACAACAGTACATCCCCTGAAATCACACCTCTAGCTTATGCAATTTAAACATTGGGGGGTTTATTCAAGGAAATGGAAATGTAAAAATTTTAATATGTCAAAATTTTAAATGGCAGTTTTCAAATTTGCTTTCAATGAAACAAACAAAATGTAGGTTGAAATTTAATTAACGCTTACTGAAAATGGTGCTTGGCACCGTGCCTAGTCCTTTGCCATAAACATGCATTTTTTGCCTTTCCAAGACCTCACCCTGTCTTCCTCTGTCAACCCAAGACCAGGCGGGGCCAGCAAGCATTGTCTGAACTCAACTGCAGAGTTCACCTGAACCTGGTTGGCCTTGGCTGTGTAGTGAGTGAGGCTAAGGGGTCAGGAGACCAACTAGCTGAGTGGCTTGGGACTGGTCCACCTCTTAGCCACTTGTAAAAAGAAAAGAGGACCAGGATCCAGACCAGACCATCTCTAAGACCCTTACAGCCCCAAAGTTCTGTGTTTCAAGTCACAGATGCAAACATGTCTCTTGTTACATCAGAGCCGCCCTTCATCTGTCATCACACAGCCACACACCCACAAATTACCCACCGGAGACATACAAACACACCTCCAAGCACACATCCTGAGCCCGCACCCCTGCAGCAAACAGCCCTACCCTGGCTCACGCCCCACATCAGCCCCCCACTGTCCCCAGCAGCTGCTCCTCTCCAGTCTTTAAGACAGTGTGAGAGAAGCATTCTTTTTACAGGCAAAGAAAGTTCGGAACCCCCTACACTCTTGCCCTCATGCTAACTGAAATTTAACACTGTTCATTATAATTGCCTTCTTCATACTCTACCAGACTGTAAATCCCCTGAGGAAAAGCGCTAGCTGTGTGTCATTTCATTGAGTGTTTTGGCTCCAGCAACTAGTTCAGTGCTGGGTATAGAGGACCTGTGTGCTGGCTGTCTTTGTCACCTCCCCAGGTCCATTCTCACGGTAGATGAGAGATGGCCACATATTCTCTGACACTTCTTCCACTGAAGAGGGTTGTCTGTGTCCCTGCCCTTCAATCTGAGCAGATACCACTCTTGTTATTTCTAGTTTATGGAAAGGAAACTGAAGCTCAGAGATGTGAAGCAAGTTGTTCAAGGTCACTCAGCTAGCAGGTGGCAAAATTAAGATTGGAGCCAAGTCTGTTGAACTCCAAAGTCTACTCATTTGGTCACCATTAGTCACCATTTATGAAGCTCCAAGACAAGGGATTCTCAAAGGGTGGCCTTAGTCTCCACAGCCTTGGGGACAGAGCCACAGGAAGAGAGAAAAGACTAGAATGCAGTCGGTGAACTATGACCCACAGGCCAGATCTGACCCTCCATCTCTTTTGAGACAACTCATAAACTCAGAATGTTTTTCAGTGGTTGAAATAATTAATATTTTATGTCATTTAAAAATTACATGAAATGTGAATTTCAGTCTCCATCAGTAAAGTGTTATTAGAACATGGCCATCCTCCTTCGGTTTGGTTTTGTCTCTGGCTGCTTTCCCATTTTACAAATGAAGAAGCTGGGGTCCAGAAAGATGCAATAACTACATCCTTCCAATGTCACACAGTCTGTAAGAGGCAAAACTAAGATTTGAGCCAAATCTGCCTGTCAGCGAAAACACCTGTAACTGACACGTCACCATCTTGAAGGAAGCAAAGAAGCAGCCTCTTGGGTGAATGGGCTGGGGCGAGGAGAAAATTGGATGATCGTTGCACACTCAGGCAGGGTGTATAAACAGGAGCAGAGAACTCAACAGAAGCAGAAAGAGACATTGAAAATATTCCATGCAAGCTCTTCACTTTACAGAAGGGGAGACCAAGGACACGAGATAGTTTGGCCAAGATCATGCAGACAGTCAGAACTGGACGTAGAAACCACTAGCACCAACACCAAGAGGTGGAGTCAGAAGACAATTCACTCCCAGTGAAGAGCTCTGGCTGGCAGATCCCAGTTCCCTGGTCGCCTTGGGCAAAGCTGGAAACAGTTTGCCAGTCAGAAGCCAAACTGAGACTGCGTACACCTGCCTTTATTTCCCCGAAGTTCCAGAACACAAAATTAATTAGTATTTGGCCAATGTAACACTATACGTGAAGTAAATTACACATCTAGAAGTGAGATCTGTTTGAAAAAGAAAGAAATGTCGTGAGAAAGCTCCAACTCTGGAGCCCGACATTTGCAGTGAGTTCCTCTTACTAACTTCCTCTATGCTGGATGCACTTCCTTTTCTGGTTTTGACCAGAGAATCTGAGACTGGAGTACGGAGAACAGAACCACGTGCGGAAGTCCCCAAACTCAGTTCAAGCACCTGTTGAATGTTGGGCTGTCTGCATGCGTTTATCCTTGTTGATCCTGAATGACAGGCAAAATGGTTCCCCTTGGATCCATGAGGAAACTGAGGCTCAGAGTGGCTAAGGGACCTTCACACTTGTTGGAGGGTTAAACTAGGTAACTATGGAAAGGTCTTCTTTTCCCCAAACCAACTGGATGCCTCTTAGCTTTGCAGATGTAGCCAGATGTTGCCTCCCTGGCAGAATGTCCTCAGGATGTGTTCGGTCCAGTTCTGACCACCGAAACCAGGTTATCGGCAGGACGCCACTGCCCTGGGGGGTTTATGTTCAACAGACACCAATAAAAATGCCATAATTGCCATCAAATGGCCCAGATTTCTCCTTGAGGTCAAATGCCACCATAAATGTGTTTTTGATACACCTTGCAGGAGCTGATAATGTAAACCTTAACAACCAGGGCAGGGTACGTTTTATCTCCTTGTGAGCGACAACACTCATCTCAGATGAAATGGGCCGCGGGGAAGGGTTTGTGACTTCGCTTACAACTCCAAAGTTTCCCAAAAGATAAGCCCACACCTTGTGCAAAGTTATGACAGGAAGCCCCACCAGGCCCTTGTGATAAGCTCTCCAAACCCACGGCCGAAGAATGACAATTGTTTGGCAAAAGGGTGGTGTCCACTGCTTCAACTGTGACTTTGGGTCAGAGGATTGTAACAGACATAGTGCCTCAGCTGTAACAATGCTCTTTCTCGTGTTAGGGACTGGCTGAGATTGCTTCAAGAGGGAACTCCATGCCATTAAACCCCTCCATGGTCTCAGTGACAGCTCAGTGACAGGTGACAATCCTGGATACATGTCAAAGAGATGAAGGGACACATGCTGAATTGGCTGCAGTTGAGTTTTTGGGTCGGGGAGAGTAGTGCATCTGAATTTAGCACTTGAACCAGGCTTCTGCTGAATTTCAGCTCCTTTACTACATAACAAAGGACTCCCTGCCTCTCCCAAGTGTCTGTCCGTATATGTAACTGTCTCAGAAAACAGCTGGGCATGCCTTCCCCAGGGCAACCTGTGGAATCTGGGCCATGCCCTTAGGAAAGGAGTTACACAGGTCACCCAACCCAGAGACATGCTGAAGATGCTGGCATCATGGATTGTGGGGATCTGCCCAGGCCATTTCTACAGGGCTGACCTCGCTGCTCTCTAGTGCTTTGTTCTGTGCTCCAAAGTACCAAACTGCTAGAAGTTCCCACACATTTATGGCATATTCTTTCCTGCCCCTGGGCCTTCACATATGCTGTGCTCTCTGTCCAAAACTCAGTTTCCCTCCTTGTCCACCTGCCCATCCCCATTCCTTCTCCATAACTTGGCTCCAACATCAACTCTAAACCTTGCCCTGAACATCCACTGGTGAGTTTACATCCCTCTTCTGTGCTCTCCCAGCTCCCCAGTTGCAGTCTCCGCCCCCTCAGCACTTCTCCTATGGAAGCAAACTGCTTCTAGAGTGGTCTTCACCCAGCCAAGCTCACTGAGAGTAGAGATCTTGTTGTCACCATCTCTACAGCGGCACGGCAAGCACTCAGCCACAGGAGGTGTTCAATAAGTGCTGATTTAATTAAACAATGTGAAGAGATAAACTGAAACTACAGACATGATCTAGAGCAGCCCCTTTTAGAAGTCCCTTTGTTCCTTGGTTCAGCAAATGACTTTGCATGGCTGAGGGGGCGGGTGTGGTGATGGTACAAGGAACACAGTGGAGAGCAAAGCAGGCGTTGTATGCAAGCTGATCAAGTGAACAATGGCATGATTATTTCATTGGAGTTGTGATTAGCATCACCAAAGAATAGGATCAGGATTAGGGTGAGGCAAGTGAGGCCTTGCCCAGGATGCAAAATTTAAGGAGATGCCAAAGCAAAACCAACCAACCAAACAAACAAACAACAAAAAAACGGCAAAAAGAAAGGTAATATTTTTTTTACCTCTCTTTAAAGTAATATTTTTAAATCAAAATAAATACAAAACATCCTTGCTGAAAAAAATATCCAAAATTTAAGCAGAGACATGTGTCATGTCAAGTCATGTTGGACCCTAAGGCCAAAGGAAAGTATGTACCCTTATATGCATGATTTTATATATGTTAATTGTTCATTTCCCCCAGAATATTAAAGTAGTTAAAATTTTTTGAAAATTTAAAAGTAGGTATATTGAAATCCATGTTATAGTCTGTTGAAATACTTTAAGTATTCCAAAACAGAATTTATTATCATTTTATTTTATCGTTAATTAATTTTAAATCTTTTAAGACTGCCACTTGGTCACAAGACATCAGCAAATGTGGCAATCCCCCTCAATAAAAGCAGGGAGAGCAAAGAGACAGACACTGGAAATGCTACGGAGAGTTTGCCTGCAATGAAGCCAGGTGTGCACATTTCCCTGCAGCCTCAGGCACCGACTTGGCTCAGCACAGTCCTTCTTTAAAATGTGCTGTTTTGTTCCCCATGGAGTTTTTTTGCATTAATTTTTATATTTTAAAGTATTGCATTAGAATATTATTTAGCTTGATTGCTGAGAAGTTTGGGGGGCACCCACTTATATTTTGCACCCAAAGAAAGTGCCTCATTCATCTTGTCCTAATCCCAAGTTTGCCAAAGAAGATTGGAAGAGCCAGTCCTAGGCGGGGTGGTGAGGGAAGGTTCCCCTGAAGATTTGACAGTGAGCCTGAGACCTGGAGGGAGTGAGGCTATAGGTCTGGACAGAGTCCTGCCTACAGTTAAGCCCTAGGGTGGGAAGGACCTTATTAAAGCATAAAAATAATGGCACAATTATACAGTGGACCTTTAGCATCTGCAAGAGTTTGTTCCAGGACCCCTATGGATATCAAAATCCACAGAGGATTGAGCTCCTTATACGGAATGGTGCAGAACAATGCATACAGTCTGCCGTCAGCATCCACAGATTCCCAATCAGGTCAAAAACACTGTTTTCTATCCATGGTCCGTTGAATCTACAGATGCAAAACCTACAGATATAGAGTTGTATGAGCCTAATCGGCAGAGGCACCATTGCATGAAATGAACACTCATGTATGTCATCCTCACCACAAACCCTATGAGGGGGGTATTAAAGATTAAACACTAGGGCACAACTTTTCCCAAGCTACAGAGCCATCCAGTGATAGACCTAGAATGTGAATCTAGGCAGTGCCATGCCCACTGCATTCTGGAAATCCCTCTGCTCTCTCATTCAGAAGGAATCGACGTTAGCTGGCATGGGGTGAGCCACCAGGAGGTTAGCTATGGAGCAGAAGCCAGAAGTCTGAGCTTCAGGAAGTTCCCAGTAGAGATTTCAAGTGTTGAAGGGACCATAAATGGTGCCATATTACAGTTCTGTTTATTTTATCACTTTGCTCCCACCCCATCTTCACAGGTGCTCAGTACCTTCACCATTGAAATGTAGAAACATTCTGCTTGAGTGGTACCTGGGAAGAACTAGAGGACAGGCACTTGGCTATAGTTTATTTTATAATTCACATGAGGTATATCTCAGCCAAGTCAGAGTGGATTTCATACTCTGGTGACATAAAGCCCTGCCCACACAGCCTTGGGGACAAGAGACCTGCCCCAAATAGTATCCTCAGCATCTTCCGTCACTGACAACATTCCATGCACTTTCTCTACGAGCAGTGATGTGGACATGTGGCCAAGGGCATGGATTCTGGCATCAGACCATGTTTATGTTCTTGACTTTGTGACCTTGAGTGAGTAATTTAAAAACCTCTAAACCTCAGGTTTCTCACCTTTAAAATTAGGTATAATTACAGAGACAGGCTTAGCTGGCCATAAACCCACTTTCCTCTCCTCTGGCACACAGCTAGGTGAAACTGCACAGCCTCCCTTGCAATCAGGCATGGCTGTGAGTAAGACTCGACCAATAGAATGTGAGAAGGAGCAGTGGGTACCACTTCCAGGCCTGACTCTCCCACCCTCCTTACTTATCCTCCTCTTTCTTTCTCTCCTCCCCTGTTGGCTGGCAGGATGTAGAGTCCCAGGGTGACTTTGGAACTGTAGTGAACATTGAGCCTCCATCAGCACTCAACAGAAAGCTCCTGACTCGGGCCAGGTTCCCTTGAAGCAGAACCTGAGACAGGGGTTGGAGTGAGTCCCAGAAGTAGGGATCTCAGGGCAAAGGGAGTGGGGAAAGCAGATGAGGACGGGGAAGGGAGTAAGCGAGAATGTGGCTTCAGCAGGGGACTAGCGTTGTCCTGACCCCATGGGGCTCTGCAGCATGAGTTCCACCTCAGAGCGGGTCCCACTTCCATGGTGGGTAGCGGGGACTAGGGCACCACTCCAATCCTTTGTATCTGTCAAGGACTGAGGACTCCCAGGGGCACCACAGCAGGTGGGAGCTGTAACTGCCCCAGGTGTGGAAGCCTCCTCTCCCCTCCACCCACCATGCCACCAAGGTCAATCTCCTGGAAATGGAGACAACTGTGAGCCATTGGTGCCAACACAGCAGCAGGGGGCAGGATGGGCACCAGTAATGTCCACGACAGACCCTCCCCACTTTCCAATCAGGAATTTCTTGTGGACTTGTGAGAGCAACTAATCACCTTCTGCTGTGTTAACCGCTGTAACCAACATAAAAATATCGACCTCATGGAGTTGTGTGATGACTAAATGACACGCTCTTTGGTTGTGGTGATGGTTTAACAGGTATACGCATATGTCGAAACTCACCAAATTGTATGCATAATATACATGCAGCTTTCGGGGATATCAATTTTATTGCCAATAAGGCCGTAAGAAAAATGCTTTGAATAGAAAATGATCAGGAAAAAATTCTAACTCATGAAAACTTCCATTAAAAATATTTTAAACTACATATTGAAAGAGACACCATGTGCCTGGGAAAACAGACCCAAAAGAACCAAGATAAGTAACATGTTCTAATAAAGTTATTGTTTTACAAGGAAAAGTAAAAAAATTTATTTGGGTACCTCCCTACACACAAAAATGAGAAGCCTCACTCAAATTATTTAGTACATGGTATGTGCTTAGTGACTGTTAGCCAATTTTAGTGATTATTACTCTGTGGTGGGTACCAGAGATACAGAAATATCTGTATCTCTGCTCTGCTCTGGGAGGCCTTGAATCTTGGGAGCAGGAGCCAGGAGGGACTAGGTGATTACAGAAATGTGGTAAGGGACTTGCCTGAAATACGCACAGGGGAACCCACAGCTGAATCTACCTGGGGATGGAATGCAGTGCTTCAAGGTGGCAGTGATGCTTGAATTGACCTCAAAGATGAGCAGGTGAGGAGAGAATTCCCGGCAGAGAGGCCACACCTTTACCATGAACTGTGGGGCTCTCCCCTGGGCTCCAGAGCTCCCTGTCAGGATTTACACGAAGGCTGGCATTCCCTGTGGGGTCAGACCTCCAGAGTCTGAAGTCCCTGGACAAGTCATGAAACCTCTCCAGCCTTGGGTTGGCGGTTGTCATGGAGGGATGATAGCACCTCTCAGTCTTGGAGCAAGAGTTTGATTCCAGGATAAGGCAGGCAGTATGATACCTGGCCATGGTAGGTACTGGATCAGCATTAGCCCTTCCCTCTTTCCTGTACCTACTCCTCTCTCCATCCTACCCCCAGGACCACGCTCCCCTCAGGGGACTGGCCTCAGGAGCCACATAGTTGGGACCAAACGCTCCCACCTCCCCGCTTTCTTAAAGTGCTTCTATTCCACCCAAACCAGAACCAGAGCTACTTGCTGTGGGCCAGGCACTCCCCATTGGTGCCCTCTTTGTTCCCCCACGAGTGCCTGCTCACAGCCAAACCCCTCCCTTATGTCCCCTCTCTCCTGCCCTCCTGTTTGTGAACAGAAGCTTGAGGAAGTATTTCTGTGTCAGACACAGAGTGGGTTCCAGCCCTCCAGGGCCTGCCTTATTTTTAGCAGTTCTCCGGCCTCCTGCAAGCCTCTGTGGAGGCCCTCAGCTGCCGGGTCTTTGCAACAGGAACAGGGACGTGCCTGGATGCAAATAAGATCCACACTCCCTTTTACCTAAATATTTGCAGCTCCCAGGCAGCAAGCACAGCAGTCCAGCCCTCTTTCTGTGAGCTTGTTTCTTCTTTGCTACTCCCCAGCCCCTTTCTTTGCTACCTCTGGTTCACTGCCAGGAGCAATCATTTCCATTGCTCTGCAAGCCAGTGGGAGAGAAGCTCCCCTCCCCAAATGCAGAGATTCTGGACCGGGAGGGGCTGCCAAACCATATTAGGCAATGCAGCTCAGCCACTCTCCTACAGGACAAGGAAAAAATTAAGAGAGGAGAGGGAAAAGAAAACCCACAACATACACACACAAACACAAAAGAAGTTTAAGGCTTTAAAGATAAATATTTCACTAAGAATCTAGGGGTTGGATCTTACAAATCGGCTCAACCCTCAATCCCTAGAGTTTGATGGCCGTGGCTAAATATAGGGGAGTAATATCTTACTGCACTAAACCCAACATACAAAAACAGCAGTGCCAACTTCCATAGTACTTGTGGGAGTCGGCACAGGGCTGTGAGCACCCCCGGCCCTGGAGTGCCTGCCAGACTTAGGTTCCAACCCCTTAGTCAAGTTATCAAACCTCTCTCTGGGCCTCAATTTCCTTGTCTCCAGAATGGGGCTATTAATGATGCCTCCCTCAGAGGATCACTGTGGATCCTCAGTGGGATAATTCATGAAAGTGCTTATCACTGAGTACTGCCTAGCTGACTACCAGAAACTCAAGAAGGGGCATTATTATTATTATTTTAATTTTGGTCATTCCTCTCACAACAACCTTGTGAGCTCTCTCCAAGATATAGCGGTCCCTGCAGGGCAAGATGGGTTTCTGATTTCTCTGCAGCCCCAGCACCTGCATCTAGCACCCCCTCACTGTTGGCTGAAGATGGAAAGGTAGCTGGTATCAACCCTGTTTGGTAGATCACAGCGTTCAGGCTCTGAGAGTAAGGCACCACCAGTTCATCTGCCTCTAGCCCATGTCTTTTCACCAAGCCGTGGCTATCCTGGGCAGCCTCATTTGCAGGTGAAGTTATCACAGGCATTGGTCTGAGGGTTGAGTGTGTTCCCATTAGAGAACAGGTCCAGGCAGGTGCCTACCTGCGCCCTCTCATCCTAGGAAGTTGCCCCGTGTAGCCAGCAGCGTAACCTTTGGAGTCTCTTGGCTGGTCCTTCATCTATTCATTCACTCATTCATTCATCAAGGAGTGATTGCAAACCTTGGCTCCGAGGAGTAATTAGACACAGACTCTGCCTTCTTGAAGCTCAGTCTACCCACACACATGGGCCCGTAAATAGTAATCATGGGATAAAGGGATGTGAATTTTAACAGAGATTTACCCAAGATTCTCTTTGGAGACAGAGCAAGAGATCTTCCCTACGTTGGAGGCAAGAAGGAGTGTCACAGAGGAGTCTCTCCAGAAGGAAAGGTGGAAGCTGGGAGAGACTTCCATGAGTGAACAGAAGGGAGAGGGTACTCCTAGCAGAGAACAGATGAGGCCCAGAGACACAGCTGAGGAGGGAGCAGTATGGACACCAGCGACTGTGGCTGGCAGGCACCCAGAGCACAGGTTTGGAGCCGTGAGCCTACCCTGTGGATTGTCACTGTGCTCCTAAGCTCCGGCCAGATTCCCTGAGTGTCCATCTTATGCCCACTAATTACAACCTCTGTGCAAAACATTCAAAATCTCTGAGCCTCAGTGTCTCCATCAATGACATGGAAAGAATATAGTGCCAGCCTCAGAGTGGTGAAGATTAAGAGGGATGAATTCATTGATAGGGCTGCCACAGCGAAGTACTGCAAACCCAGGCATAGAAAAACAGCACTTTATTCACTCTCACTCTGCAGAGCAGAAATCTGTAATCAAATTGTTGGCAGAGTCATGCTTCCCCCGGAAAAGATTAGGGGGATCCCTCCTTGCTTCTCTGGTTTCTGCCAGCTGCAGGCGGTCCTTCCCCTGGCTGAGTCACTGCTGTCTCTGCCCTCATCTTCACACGGCCTTCTCATCTTCCTCTCTCAGCCTCAAATCTCCTTCTGCCTTTCTCTTATAAGCACATTTGTGGTTGCATTTAAGACCCAAGTGGATAATCCAGGATGATCTCAAGATCCTCTCCTTAACTACATCTGCAAAGACCCTTTTTCCAAATAAGGTCACGTTCACAGGTTCTTAGAATTACACCATGAACATATCTTTTATGGGGCCACCATTCAACCCATTATAGGTGATAATCTAGGTAAAGTGCTCTGGGCACTTAGTGTTAGATATTTCATGATTGTCATAGGGGTCACTGTGGTCATCACTGTTGTTTTGTTGTTGTTGTTGTTAGCTAGGCCCTGTCTCAGTCTCTTTCTAGGACAGTTGCACAGCATCCATTCGAAATCTGCAACTCACAGGGGTGCCTTCCAGGCCACAACACTCCACCACCCTCATAAGGAAACTGGAGTTCTCCCCGTGTTCCCATTCCCTCAACCCCATTCTGACTGGGGTCTTCCAGCTCTTCTTCCTCATCACCATCACCCATGTGAAGCCTCCCATTTCTGGGTCCCACCCACTCTGCTAATGTTAACCTGGCATCCTGATCTGGTATCACCCCTAGGACTCCATCTTAGCTGCCCAGATGCCCTTACAGAGCTGGCCATCTGCAGCCCCACAGCTTCCCCTGCCTCATTGCTTCCATTCATCCTCCTGCTTTCATCGTGGTTGTGGCTGCAGCTGAGGGATCAGCATGCCTCTAGTCCTTAACTAGGGAGCTTAAACAAATCTAAGACCCAGACTGTGTCCCCAAACCAATTAAATCAGACTTTACTGGGAGTAGAACTCGGGCGTCCCACACTGGGCATGAGCATTCAAGGATGGCATTGACCCATCTTCAAGCACTTAAAGTTCCCAAAATCATCCACGGGGCTCGATTCCCTGTGAAAACATTATAAGAAAAAGGCTGTGCTTACTGGGTAGTCCTGGACCACAGAGATAATAAGAAAAGCATCGGTGTGGGAAACAGGCTTGGAGTCAAATTTTGCCACTTACTAAGCTGTGTGTTCTTGGTCATGCCCCTTAGCTTCTCTGAGGCTCTGTATTCTTCTGTTTAAGAACCTACTTTTAGACACCAAAACTATACCTTTTACAGGTGTCTTCTCAGCCCTGGAAAGAGTTAATTGTTTTGCTTAGGTTCTTTAACACATGTTCCCTAGATTGAGGGCAATTCCAGAAATCCGCTCCTGTTGATTAAAACAAGGTGGGGCAAACGGTGGGGCTGATTTGGTTATGGCTTTGAGCCACTTTGTGGTCATTTGACTGGGTTCACACAGGCTGCAGCTCACTGAGACCTGGCCCCATGACAGGCCTCAAACACTGGTGGCTGCGAAGGTTCTGAGTAGTGAGATCCTTGGCAAAGTCCTCCTTACACAAGCAGAAAATCAGGAGGCTCTGGTGCCAAGCTGCCTGGGCTTCTTGAGGAGCCCTAGAGTCTCTGCTCCTCCTGATTATTCAGTGCTTTCTTCACTGTCCCTGAGAAATGAGAGGCGGTCTCCTCGGGGAAACCAGAATGCAGAACCCACCAGACTGGGAAGCAAAGAGTTCAGACTGTCTAGTGCTGTCTCTGCGCAAAACGCATAGATGAGCATCTTCCCCATAAACATCCATGGGGTCCTGCTGCTCAAACCAAGCCTCAAACCAAAAGCCCTTTTCTTTGTACTTTTGTTTTCATTTTTCTCATAGCAGCTTGCAACTAACCCTATAGCAGTCCTCTGGTAAGAGAATAAAAGCAAGAGTCATCTTTAGTGTTCTTTACCCATCTTGTGTCCCCTGCCAGTGCCCAGTGGAATATCCAACACATTCATCTGTTTGTTTGTTCATAAATATTTATGGAGCATGGGCTATGTATTTTACCCCTCTGTGCATGCTCAGTGCCTGTCACGTAGAAGACAATTCGCCAAATAATTGTTGGATTAAACTTAACTTATTTAGAACCCATGCACACTAATGAACTGGTTTGTGGATAATATGTTAGTGAAGTTCCTATGGGCCATGAATTCTCATACAGCCTGAGCAAAATGTGTAATCCCATAGGAAACTCAGTCAGTACCTTAAATCTTCACCACAAAGGGAATCTTAGAACTCAGTCCATTGGATCCCAGGAGATCTCCAGGTGATTCTGATGAACCACAGGGATTGAACGTCACTCACCTGGTCCAACCTCTCACCCCCAAAAAACATGTGCCTGCTCTGTCCCATGTCCCTGCTCTGTCCCATGTCCCTATTGCCCTGCCATGGCCCACAGTGTCCTGGGTGATTGGGAGCCTGTCTGCCCATCCCCCACTGCTCCTTCCCACTGTTCACCACTGCCAACCACACTGGCCTCTCTCCGTTCCTCAGCACAGCAGTCTGGGCCTTTGCCCTGTTGGTCCTTCTGATCACTCAGGGCTTCCTTAAAGGTATCGCCTCAGAGACACCTTCTCTGACCACACAATATACAGCGCAATCCATTAAGCATACACATGCACACAGGCACGCATGTGCATGCACAAGCACACTGCTGTTCTTGTACATCCTCTTATTGAGTTGCCCACACTCATCCCTAGCTACAAGTATCTGTTCAACTATTAGTTTGCTTCTTTCTTGATTGTATCCACCACTAGAGTGACAGCAAGGATCTCGTATGTCTTTCTCACCCCCAGACTTCATGTGCCTAACCCTAGCATTGAAGATGCTTCATAAGTGCTAATTAAACGAATGAATCTACCCACAAATCATCATGGACCTGGTGGAAGGGGATCCTTGAACCCCTGCTTACACCCTTCTACTGATGGCGGGAAGGACCTCTCTCCTGCCTAAGACAATCTCATTTCATTTGTGGCCAGGCGAGAGTGTTAGAAAATGTTTCCCAATACCCAGCTGACACCTGCCTCCCTCTCACTTCCTGCCACTGGCCCTACTTTCACTCCCTGTAGCTGGTCCTCCTGCCACATGACAGTCCTTCAAATATTTGAAGACTACTCAGTTTCCTTGAAACCTTCTATCGTCCAGGTGAATGACTTCCGGGAGAGTTCGTCAAGAAACACTGCTGTGTTTGCGTTCGATGGCTGTGCCCATAAAACACTTCAGCTTCCTGAATCTCCAAATGGCCTGTGTTTTTATTTTCCAGAACAGCTGCCGACTCATGACCAGGGTGGGGCCCGCACTTGCATTTTCCCATCTCCGAGCTGTCACTGATAAGGGTCCAAGCGTCCTCTGTAGAGGTCTGAGAAATGGCTTCTGGCCACTTCAATTTCTCTAAGAGGTTCTGGGGGCTTTTTAGAAACAAATGGAGAGGTTTAGGAGGAGGAAGTCTCTGCAGGAGCCCATGCAGTGTGGGTGTAATGAAAAAACATAAAAATTTGTCCTCCTTCCAATTCTGCATTTTTCTCCTCACCTAGCCTTCCCCCGTGATCCTTTCCAAAATAGTTCCCACAACCCACCACCACTCCCCACTCAGAGCACTTCCTGTCCGGGTCCAGTGCTTTGTTTTCTTTATAGCACTGGCCCTATTTATCTGTTTAGTCTCTTGTTTGCTGTCTGTCCCCCAAGGTAGACTATAAGCTCTGTGAAGACACAGACCTTGGCTGTCTTATGCAGCATGGTATCCTCCTGCCTGATGCGATGTCAGTGACGAACAACCAAGGAGAGAGTGCATGAATGGTTGTGGGATCTTAGAAAAATCACCTCAGGTCTCTGAGCCTCGGGGTCCTCTTCTGCAGGGCAGGAAGGTGGAACAATTTGTCCTGTCCTCGCCAGGCTGTGGAAGGGTGCTACCAGCTCTGAGTCCACCACACGTTTATGAGATCATGTCACACACTCACACCAGCTGCTATGACAAGCAGAAAAATCCCGTGGCTGCCCCTTGGGTGTGATTCCAAGGGCCTGGCTGCCCCACAAGATTCTCCCTTATTGTTTTACTATCTGAAAACTCCACCATTAGACATTCCTTTCAGCAGAGGCTTCATGTTTCCCCTGAAACAGAAATGCTCCACTGAGCTTGAAGATGAGAAGACAGAGATAATGGAGGAGAAGAGAGCTTCCTTTCTCTTCATCTCAGCTCCTTTCATTCCAGCCCCAAGTGCCTTGCTCATGTTTACGACACTTCAGAAGCATGGGCCTGCCTTACTTTTACTGCCAACTATTTTTAAAACTGAGGGATGGACTTCACTATCATCGACCTCTCTTTCCATCCTGGCTTAGGACTTCAGAGGCATTTTCCATCTGGCTCTCAGTTCTGTCGCTACACACATTCCACAGGAGGGGGACCTCGCCGTCAAGTGTTTCCTGTCTCGGTCTCGCCAAAAGAACAGTGGACTCCAACAATGCGACCCAAGGCGAGGCTTCGGCTCACTCAGACAGGCCTGGCAGGATTTCCACTGTCTGGAAACAGAGGCAGGGTATCCCCTGTGCCTTAGGCGAGCTGGGAAGAAGTAAAAATGGGAGAAGTATTATACCAGCTTCCCACAGTGATGCCCACGCTCCAGCCAACCCTACTGTTGCCTGTCCTTCCTGAAGTCCTCCCTCTCGCTCCCGTGTTCCAGCCCTTGTACAGTCTGTCCCTCAAAATCCAATCATTGGCAGGGGTTTGGGTCTGCTCGGAAGCTGGGAGCATATGTGATCTCTGTCCTCCAAGACCTCAGAGCTAATTGTGAGGAATAGAAGAAAACAGCAAGCTGAAGATGAACAACCCATCTATCTCCAGGCGCTGAGATGCTCAGAGGGTGGAAAATAGAGTCCTCATTTAATATGATCTTGGAAGGTCTGGGAATGCTTGTGAGAGAAGGGGATAAATGAGTCTTAAAGAACCAATAGGAGTCAACCCAAGGTGCATGCGCCACCCCGGGGAACAGGATACACAAAGTGAGCATAGGACACCTTCGGGGACACACAGGAGGTTGGTTTGGCTGCACAGACGGGTGCATGTGAGGCCATAACCAAGATGACCTGGAAAAGTCAATGGGGTCAGATGATGAAGGCCGAGGATGGTGTGCGGAGGGGTTTGGGCTTATGTCATGTCATGTCCCTTATACCCTCAAGAGGGAGCCACTGAAGGGATTTAGGAGGGATCAGAGTTGGATTTAGGTGAATTACTGAAGCTGCAGTCTGGAAAAGGAGTCTTGATAGAAGTGTGGAGAACAAATAAGGGGCTCTGGTAAAACACACCTAAATGATGCTAACACCTGGAATAAGGCAGTGGCGGTGGAAGGGAAGAGCTCAGTTTGGGGTAGGTTGCGTCCCAGGGTTTTGGAGTCAGATGGACCTGGATCCTTATCTTGGCAGTGCTCTGCCTACTGGTGTGACTCTAGCCAAGGCAGCAAGCTTTCTACGCAGTCACTTCATCTGGAAAAAGAAGGTACTAATACCCAGGTTGCCAGGTGGTGAAGATTTGAGCTACAGGTGTCACATGCTCAGTACAGAATCAGGAACACAGTAGGTCCTGAACACACAGTGACCTTTATGTTTATCCTTATTACTGAGAAAGAGAGGACCAAGATGCTGCATCTGCTAGTCATTCACATCAGCAATGCCAAGTCCAGTGGTAATGAACTACCCAACGCTGTGTAAGACTCGGAGCATTATATCTAATCCTCAAAAGGTATAGACACCTTATAATGTCGTTGTCTTAACAGGATACACATCAGCAGGAACCCGAGCAAACATCAACCCACAAGTGTTTGGCTGCTGCCTTCTTCACACCTAGCCTGCACTAGAAACCATGGAGACCCAAAGGAGAACCCAGCAAACTGTCGAATGTAGCTCTTGACCTCAAGAAGTTTGCCATCGGGCTGGAGAAATTAATCACAAACTCACGAACCCATCGAAGAACAATAGCTCTTTTCATTTCTTATCTTAGCTGATTTCTTTACAGCTTTGTCCCTTGTAACCTTGCCCTCCTTCCTGACTCATTCTTTAGTCTTTTTTCCTGCTTCTTTGTCTACCTGCCTTTAACTGTTGGTGTTCCCTCAGAGTTCTTATGCACAGCACCAAGTCCATGGCTGCAGCTCGCCAAGCTTCTGTATTGAGCTTAGAGCTGAACTGCTACCCCACCTTCTAGGCAAAGCTCCCAGGTGCCCCACACTTGGAAAACTTTTTCCAGGAGATACTATGGCAGACATAATATCTCCAAGGCTGAATCCATTGTTTTTCCCTCAAACCTGCTCCTTCTTCAGGCCATACTCCAATTCATGATTTTACTATTCACTTAGCTGCCCAAGTTCTCTTAGTCAAATGGTAGGTAGCATAGTGTTTAAAAGCACACGTGTCAGAACTGGAAGATCTGGCTTCTAGCTTCAGGTCTTAGTTCTCCTGATCTGCTCTGTAACCCTCCAGTCACTAAACATCTCTGTGCCTCAATTCACTCACCTGTAAAATGGGCATTTCAGTAGCACCTATCTTATAGAATTGTTAGGAGGATGAAATGATTTAATATTTACATCAAGTACATCAAACCATGTCTGGCACATTGTGAGTGACATATTATAAGGGTTTGCAATTATTATTATTATCATCCCTGATTCCTCCTATTCCTACAAATGATTTTCTTTCAACCCCAGCAAATCCATCCTGTGTAGATTCTCAGTTCTCCATTCCAGTTGCTTCTGTCTGTGTCTAGGCCATCACTGTCTATGGCAGGGCTTCCCAAAGCAGCTGAATCTCATTCCACATCTACACCCTGAAGGTCCCCAGGGGGTTGAGGCCTAGGTGTCCTCTGGGCAATAGACATGAAGTTAATGCCAAGACCTTGTAACTGTCAGGTTGTCTGGTTCTAGAACTCTGGTGTCCAACCCAGGTCAGCCTGGGTGAATGTAGGGTCAGAAAAGTCTGCCCCCTCTTCTGGGACGCTCCCAAAATTCCATTCCCCTGTCTGCATCATTTTTTTAAAACTGATATTTAGAGAGAGAGGGGAAGGGAGAGAGAAAGAGAGAAAGGAGAAGAAGAACATTGATTTATTTTTCCACTTATTACTGCATGCATTGGTTGATTCTTGGGTGTGCCCTGACCAGGGATCAAGCCTACAACCTTGGTGTATTGGGACATTTTAACCAAACTGCCCAGCCAGGGCTGCATTCTTTCTACTTGGCTTTCCTTCCTTTAGTCCTTCTTCATGTCAGTCCAAAGACAGGTGGGAAAATGAAAGCTACCTGGCTTTTTGGCTCCCACTTGTTCCCCCCTAGAGTCCCCTCCTTCTGCATTGATAAGGGTGAGAACCTTTAAGCCACAGATAAGACCTCAGCTCCCCAGCTCCTATCCCTCCACTCCCTCTGGCCCAGCTTTGAAGTTCCCCAAACCCTGCCTCCGTAACCTGATTGTGTTATCTTCATAGCCAAGGCGAGAGAGGGTAGAATGACTTTATGGTTTCCTGTAAGCAGCCTTCCCAAAAGCATGATTTTTTACAACAAGAGAGAAAAGGAGTGTATGTAGGGGCAGTGATCTGAGGGAGAGACCAGTGTTTAGGGAGATGTTCAGCACAGACTAGGGGCCCTGTGTGGGTTTAGAGTGTGGAAGACACATAGCAGGAGGTCAGGGCCAGGGTTCTCAACCAGGGTGACCTGCTCCGCAGGAGACATGGGGCCAAGACCAGAGACATTTCTGAGTGTTAATCTGGAGGGTTAGGTACACTGGTATCTGCTGGGTAGAAGCCTGGAGATTCCCCTAAACATCCTACCATGCACAGGCCAGCCTCCACAGCAAAGATTTACCTGGCCCAACATGCCAGTAGTGCCAAGCGAGGTTCAGAAACCCCAGTTTAGAGAATGGAGGGGAAAGGAAGGGGAAGGGAGGAAGACCCTTCCTCTGTAAAGGACAAGATACCACGGCAACTTTGTTCTGCTACTTTTTAATCTTCAAGTACCTGCAGGACCAAGAGCTCTCCAATCTCACTCTAATTCTTAAAAGGGGACAGGAAAAAGTGAAATGTGTGTATTTCCTCCCCCACAAGAGCTGACACTCTCATGCAGGTGAAGACACATGTTCATGGTCCCAGACTCTTGATTCCATCCTGGCTCTGCCCCGGGGAACCCAGCCACCTTTGGGCCAGTCGCCTCAATGGGCCTCTGAGCAAAAGGCCAGAGAGGGTGCTGGGCTCCTAGGGGATGCTGAGCTCTCCAGTTCCAGGGCAAAGCTGGGGGCCTGAGGGGAGTTAGGCAGGTGAGCTGGAGTGTGTACAAGGCCTCAAGAAAAAGAGGCAATGGGGCTGGACTCAGGACAGAACAGGGTAGGCCTGATTTGACCAATGAAGGAGAGAAAGAGGGCTTTAACTGGCAAAAACCTCCTGAGCAAAGATGTGGAGTGGAGAAGGGACCTGTGCCTGGCTCAGTGCAGTGGCTCATCAATGCTGGCTATTTTCCCTTGAGACAAGCAAGACGGGTAGATGAAGCTGAGCAGACAGGAACCCTGGCCAGGTGACCTGAGAGAGGCCGTAATTACTGCCCCATTGCAGGCTGTTCAGTAACGCGTCAGGACAAGGAGCTGGGGGAGAGCTCCGAGGCTGCCTGCTTCAGTGATTTGCCAGCTTTCTGGGTATGAGAACCCCTTTTCAACGTAATTCCTCACAGCTTTACTCTCATTCATATTGTCAGTTTACGGGCACATACTAGTAAAAAAAAATCCTGTAAAGTATAAATGAATTTCTGTTTTTGTCATCACAGTATCCATGTGATTTTTTTTCTTTCAATAAACTGTATTTTTTTGTAGGCATTTAAGGTTCACAGCAGAATTTAGGGGAAGCTACAGAAATTTTCCACTATCCCTGCCCCACACCAGCACAGCCTCCCCGAGGATGGACATCCCCCACCACTGATAATCCTGCCTTGATGCATCATTGTTACTCAAAGTCCATAGTTTATGTTAGGGCTCATCCTTGGTATTGGTCATTCTATGGGTTTGGAAATTGTTTAATGACATGTATCCTCTATCATGCATCATACAGAGTAGTTTCGCCACTTGAAAAATCCCCTGTGCTCTGTTTATTCATCCCTCCCTCCTCCAACCCTACAACTAGTTAAAAAAAAAAAAAAAAAACTACCTCCATAGTTTTGTTTTTCCAGAATGTCATACAGTTGGAATCGTACAGTATGTAGCCTTTCCAGACTGGCTTCTTTCACTTAGTATTATACATTTAAGGTTCTTCCATGTCTTACTATGGTTTGATTGTGCATTTCCTATTTAGTGCTGAATCATATTCCCTTGTCTGGTGATACCACAGTTTATTTATCCATCCACCTACTGAAGGAGGACACCTTGGTTGCTTCCAGTTGTGGCAATCATGAATAAAGCTGTTATGACTGTCTGAGCACAGGTTTTCGTGTGGACATAAGATTCCATCCACGTGCTTTTGAGAAATGGCCAAGAACATGTGAGGCCCACTGTTGCTGTGGTCTTGGGGCAAGTCTCACAGAACAGATGACTGGGTTTTCTGGAGAGACCCTGCAAGCCCCATAGACTCTTGGCACATAATAGCTTATTAAAAAGTGATAGCTAGAAAATAAAAAGTCATGCTGTTTTTGCTTGTCTGGTGTTGTGGTTAGCTGGCTTTGTGTTCTCTGAATATAGCAGATATTTAAAGCTGACTTATTTTCTGAAGGGATGCTTTTGTGAATTCTTTGGAGACCCCTCTCCAATCGGTGAGAATCTCTCACTACAGCTCTCTTGATGCAGGGGATGCATGCTTCAATTATAACTAATGGTTTTCTCCTTCCACATCTCCTGAGAATGTGGTCCTAGCTCCAGCTGAGGCCTGAACCCAGCTCTAGGCAGCCCTCTGGAAGAGTCACTTCCAATCCTGCACCAGCTCTCTTGTACATGTATCCCTGTCTAGTCCATGGAGATTCAGACAGCCTTACCCCTGCCACACTCCCAGAAGACAGGCTGCCTAGTACTGCTCTTTCCTTTATATCATCCACCGCAGTGGCCAGCCTGTCTTTCACCTCCCCAGTGTCCCAGGAGGGGTCCACACTTGGGTCCACACAACTTCCACTTGCAGAGATGCAGTCCATGCTCTGTGACTGGTCCTGCTAATGCTCCTCTCCATATGTTTAAGGTGAGGGGCAAGCACGCCACCCCTACCCCTCAAAGTGCCACAGAGCTCAGCACACAAGCTTCCTCTGCCAAGAAGTCCTCTTCCCACCCAATCATCTCTTTTCACAACACTTTCATATCCTGACATGGCTGAGGGGCTTACAAGGTAGCCAACTGGCTCTTGACCACCTACTTTCTCTCACAAATCTCTCTGGGTGGTCCACCTCATTCCACATTTTGGTGTGTGATAATCTGTTGCCTTAGGATCTCAGCCAAAACTTCCATGTTAACGTCCTTTTATATAACTCTTTACTGCTCTGTAACTTCCCCATGAGCAAAGTCCTGATCTTTTCATCTTTGTAGCCCAGCCTCAGACAGTGTTCGAGAGTCATTCGTTGACGGAGCATTTAAGATCTTGATCCCAGGCATATGTGGTCAGTTTGGCTCAGATAAACTCTTATTGAATTTTTTTTAAAGGCATTGGTTGAATGAAAGAACAAATGAACTGACGATGGATGTTAGAGAAATATACAAAACATGTTCCTCAAACATTAAAACATCAGCTTGGCTGCAGTTAAGAGCTTGTTTAGGAAACAACCAGAAGCTAAGTTGGAAAGAAATGCTCAGAAACATTTGGAACAGAAAAAGCTATAGAGACTGAGCACCAGAGGTGAAAAAGCATGGGTATCGGAACAGAGGGATCCAGGTAGACACTTAGCTCTGCCACTAAGATTAACTGTGGACCAGAGACAAGTTACTTAATCTCTCCAGCTCTTAACATTCTCATTATAAAATAAATACCACCACTCTTACCTGGTAAGGTTGATAAGGAGTTTACTGGCAAGAATGCTTATGAAGCACCTGCTGTGGGGCTTATCACATAGTAGGTGATTGACATATGGTCATACTAATAATTTAAAAATCATCTTTGAGTGCAGCCTATGGATTAGGGACTGTGTCAAATACTTTATGGGCATTATTTCATTTAATGCTTATATTGCAGCACAAAGCCCATGAGACAGGAAGCAAGTTAGCCTGACTTTAGCACAAGAAATTCGGAAGCAAGTTAGCTGTTAGCACAAGAAATGGAAGGTAAAGGTCTTGCTCAAAATCATGGAGCTAGTGAGAGGGAGGCCCAGGATTGGGACCCACACCTCCCTTTCTGCAGAGCCTGGCATCCTCATGTACTGCTAATGGAAAACCATGGCATGTCTCATGTTAAGGGACTCCAGGAAACAAATAAAAATGGTGCCAGATCTCAAAGAGCTACCATGCTTCCATGGCTGCTAAAACCAAGTGTGAATTCTCTTTTCTTGATTAAAGACAACTAAGTGATGATGGGACTAAAATTTCTGAAATTTCTAAGGAAATGGGACAATGGATCTGCAGGATCCTGCTTGTTTTCGGATCTGAGACTCCATCACCCTTGGACGTGGTGACACCAGCGATTCCCAAGAGACAGCAACAGTAACCACAGGAAGTCGCAAAACTCTGTGCAGCTTACAGGTCTCTTTCAGATACATTATCCAAGAGAACGCTCTGCCAACTTGTACTGCTGCAAAGGGGAATCTTTTCATTGCTTGACTTACTCGTTCAGCAGATTCCTTTTGTGAGCCTGCTACATTCTAGTCATTGGTCTAGCTGCTGCAGATACAGCTATTCGAAAATAAAGCAATCCCTGCCTCAGAGGGTTTATAATATAGTGGCTGGAAATAGGTAATAAATACTTGTATCATGTTATGTTAACCTCTGTGAAAAAAATAATAAAGCCATTAAAAGGCATGGAGGAAAGTTAAATGTATATTACTAAGTGAAAGAAATCCATCTGAAAAGGCTACATGTTGTCTGATTTCAACAACATGAAATTTTGGAAAAAGGCCAGATTACAGACGTATCATAGCGATGAATGTTTGGGACTGGAGACAGGGAAGAAAACAAAGACAAGCACAGACTTCTGCCAGGGCTCTTGAACATTTAAAGATTTAGAAAGCCAGGAGAACCTACCAAGCAAGAAGGAGAGAAAGTGGGAAGTTAGAGGAGGATCAAAGGAGAGAGGGCTTCTCACCACCAAATGAAGCAATGATTTCAAGAGGAGGATGATTTGCAGGTGGCCAAATGAGACCACCTGAGGCTGGAGCACGAGGCTGAGGCTGAGGATGCTGAATTAATGACTGGATTTAGCATTGTGGAGGCCAGTGGTGATCTTTATAGAAGCTGGTTTTACTGGAGTCGTGTACCCCAAAGCCTGCTTGGAATATGTTGAGAGAGAATAGGAAGAGAGGAAATGCTGACCACGAGTCAACACGATTCTTTTGAGAATTTTGCTATAAAGGTTTATAGTGAAATGGAGTGTTTGATGGTGGGTGTCTGAAGTCAAGGACAAACCAATTTCTTTTCATCTCCTTTTCGAAAGACAGTAGCTGTACAAAAAAAAGTTCATTTCTGCAGGCTAGAAATGATCTATTGATTGATCCATGCTGACTATTTAATTATCTAGGGGTCTATATTAATGAGACACTTCCCTGGATGTGACACACTGGACCGCCCACAGCTATGAAGACCAAAGAGGCCATGTTGGAAGTGCCCCACACTGAGGTGGGCACAACACCAATTATCTGTCACACTCTAAAAGAAGAATGCAAGGGTGAGCAAATATGCAGGGCAGGAAAATATCAAGAATAAAATTCTGACACTCTTAAATCATTATTTGAAAGAAACATTTCCTCAGCCATCTCCACTTTTAAACTGGACAAAGGTTGGAGTCACTAAATTTAAAAAGTTCACTTGAATTTAAATCCATTAACTCATTTAAGGCAGTCAACAGTCATATTACTATGTAACAGATACCCCCAAATGTCCTGACAGGACAACAACTACTCTGTTTTGCAAATAGAAGCTGTCGGTCAGGACACATAGGGCACAGGGTAGGGTGACTCATCTCTGCTCCAGGTCTGGGGCTTCCGTTGGGAAGACCCAAGGGGCTGGGGGAAATTCCAAGAGCTGGGGGCCCGGAGTCATCTGCAGAGTATTCACTCCCACGTTTGGCTCCTGGGTTGGGATGACTGGAAGGTTGCAGACTGAGGGCTCTCCAGTATGGCGCTCCCATGGAAGTCGGCCTTCTACCCACATCTCAGAGCTCCCTGCACAAAGGTCCCTGCAAGGGAAGCAGAGGCTGCATGGTCTGTAGGACCCCGCCTTAGGGGTCATAGCGTCACTTCTGTTGTACTGTGTTGGTCAAGACAGTCATACCCACTTCATCCAAATTCAGTGCACCCCCATCAATTGAATTTCACCCAAATTCAAAGGGAGGGGACAGAGACCTCTCAAAGAACTTGCAGCCATGTTTTAAATCCACCACATTCTATTTAGCAGAGGAAGGAAAATTAAGACAAAGTGGTTAAGTAACTTGGCCAAGGTCATACTGCTGGGTGGTCAAGGTTACATCTGGCTTCTCACCCTCTACACTCTGCTCTTTCCCGGCCACCCCATACAAACAGCAATCCCATTCCCTCCCCTACACGGACCCTGGTCACATTGCTTCACTTTCTCTATAATACTGACCATAAGTGCCATGAGTCGTGAACACTGGGACTTTTTGTCTCATTCTTGCTTACATCCCTATCTGCTAGGACAGTGCATGGCATGTAATAGATGCAAAAAACAACAACAACAAACACTTGTTTATTTGACCAATACTAAATATTTAAAGAAACTCTAAAATTCCCAAGAGGTCAATCTTTAAAAATTAAGGTCTGTTCAACCACAAGCCTTAAAGATGGGCATTAGAAGCCCTTCAGACATTCTCAACTGTATCTCTACAGATTCTTGGATTTGTCTCAAGGAGGCATTAGGTGGTTTTTGCTCTCACAAGACTGTTTGAGAAGATGCATATTTTTCTGTTGATACAGGACATATAAAAGACACCAAAAAAACCACATAATACCTCTCCTATATCCACTTTGGCCTTCTTGAGAGCCTGCTCTTTTACCTCTACCTGTTCAGGTCATTTGCTGAGGCCCTCTGATCGCTCATCCCTCCCTGCATCCAGCTTCAACCTCTCCTCCTTCCTATGCAGGCCCCAGGCACCAGCCATCCCAAACCCCTTGCAATTCCTCCAATTATGTTATGTTTCCTTACGCCTCTGTTACTATTACTGCAATGTCTCTCCCCTACTCTTACATGGTTTCCTAGTTCAAATTAAGCATTGCTTTCTTATCCCTGGGATCTGTGCCTGTTACCTTGTAGATAGCTACCTTTGCAAATGTGATTATGTTAAGGATCTCGAGGTGAGGAGATTATCCTGGATTATCCGTGTGGGTCCTAAATGCCATCACATGTGTCCTCATAAGAGAGGCAGAGGGAGAACAGACACAGAGGCAAGAGCAGAGGTCATGAGACCACAGAGGCAGAGATTAGAGTGATGTGGCCACAAGACCCCCCCCCAAAAAAAATTCAGGCAGCCACCAGAAGCTGGAAGAAGCAAGGAAGGGCCCACCCCTAGACCCTCCAGCAGCACAGCCCACAGGACACCTTGATTTCAGCTCATTGCAACTGATTCCCAACTTCTGATCCCCAGTATATTGAGGGAATACATTTTTGTTGTCTTAAGCCACCAAGTTTGTGGTGATTTGTTAGAGCCACCGCAGGAAACTAACACACCTTTCCTAGAATGCTTGCCCTAACAACCCTGTCTTCCAGGTCTCAGCTAGGTGGTCCCAGCCGCAACCTGTGCTTCCTTCCCGCAGAACTAGGGGACACACACTCACCCACATCAGGGAATAGCAAGCAACGTCAGTGTGTGAAGTGGCTGGGTGGAGACTCTTACACACAAAAAGACCCGTGTCCCTGCAGAGCACCAGGAAAAAGATAGAAACCACAATGGAAAGATGGACAGAGAGGATAAAAGATACCTTACTCCAGAGGATGTGCAAGTGGCCATCAAACATATGAGGAGGTGTTCAAACTCATTAGTAATCAGAAAAAAATAAAATAAAATGTGATGTCACTAAAGCTGGGAAACACCAGAGTTGGTGGGACTAAGGATTTTGGAATGTCCACACCCCACTGGTGGGTGGAAAATGCTGCAGCTGTTCTGGAGAGAAAAATCAGATATATGTGCAGCAATATGACCCAACCCTCCCACTCCCAGATGTATTTCCCCAAAGAATTCCTCCCACAGGTCCACCAGGGAAAGGAACATGAGTTGCTCTGACAATCACAGCAGGTTGCAGAGAATGGGAACATCTATGTGGTCGTCATGGGAGCAAGGACTAGGGCTACACAGTGGACATTCACCCCAGAGGACCAAGTACCAGCAGCAGTTGGAAGCTACCACACACACGCACACTCACGACAACAACATGATGGACCTTAAAACCCAAGGATGAGTCCAAAAAGTAACACACAGAATGAGATTTCTATAATAACACTGTTTATGTAAATTAAACTCTGCACACACAAAGCACCATCTATCAAAGCAGAACACCTACAGACAGAAAGATAAATGTCAAATACACGAAAATGTTTCCTGTGGGGAGAGGAGGATGGGCATTAAAAGGAAAAGCAAATAAATGAATAAATAGATGCAAACATAAATGAGAAGGGCTTTGCAGGGACCAATGCTGTTCAGAGGACAGTGTGCACACACTCTTTGGAGATCTGGGTGAAACAAAAGGGCTTTAAATTCTTTGACTCCTTCCATCAATGTAGCAGAAGGGATGCTGCATGACTTCAGAAGCTAGGCCATGAGAGGAGTTCTCCCTCCCAGGACCTTTCCTCTCCAAATCCGGCTGCCATGCCACCAGATGGAAGTCAAGCCACACGGCGAGATGGCCTAGATGTGCTGGGTCAGAAATCCCCCAGCTGAGCCTCACTTTAAGTCATCCCAGCCCAAGAGCCAAACTTGTGAGCAAAGAAGCCATGCTGGAAGTAGACCCTGAGCTACAGCTCTGCCAACCCGCAGCTGTTGGAGTTACCACCAGAAAGTCTTCCCAAGTCAGGACCCAGACATCAGGGAGCACAGACAAGCCATCCCCGCTTTGTCCTATTCAAATTCCTGACCCACAGATCTAGGAGCCAAATGAAACGGTTGCTAATGCCACTCAGCTTGAGGGTACTTGGAGCTCAGCTATAGACAGCCAAAACACGCCTTACCTGCAGGAGCAACTGCTACTCAGCTCCCGATGCAACAAGCACCTACATTAGCTAAATATTCTGATTTGTTTGTTCAAAACAACTGGAAAATGCCAGATATGTTTTTCTGACTTTGAAATGTTAGTAAATATTTCAAAAATTTTCTGAAATACGGTTCAGGGGAACCAAATCCCACCTGAACTTCCCTATTAGCCTGTGAGTCCACATCTATTTGGGATGGTAACTGAGTTCTTGAAGTATAGAGTGGTGACAATTACACAACATTGCAGATATACTTACAGCCACTGAACTACACATTTTAAAATAAGAAAACATGTAAAAACATCAAAACCAAATCTGATCATTCTAATTCCAATTTAAAGGGAAAACAGGATGCAGAGTAACATGTTAAAATGACACCACTGGGATGCAATAAAAAGATTTCACAATTTAAGATACTCGACAAGGAACAAAAGGAGAGATGAAGAGAAAATATGAATTAAAAGAGGCTTGCAAGATAGGTCTGTATTGAATGCTAAGTTGCATAAAAGCTATTGAGGTAATTTAAATACTGGATATTTGATGATATTAAGGAAGTATTGATAATTTATTGTAGCACATAATAGTCTTGCAAGTATGTTTTCAAAAAGAGTGTCTAAGATACATCCTGAAATGCAAGTGAACAAAGACAATGTCTAGGATTTGCTGGCAGGTAGTCTTCAAAAAACAGGACTGTACATGAATTATATTTGGTGAAGTTCATGTTGGTGATGGGTTCAGGTTCATGATGCTATTAGTCTCTCTACTTTTCAATAAGTTGGAGGTCTTCCATAATAAACAGTTGGTGGGAAATAGGCTTTGTTGGGATAAGACCAACAAGAAAATATTTTAATGGGCATACATATAAATCCTATGCTTGACCTCAGAATGGGGAAAAGAGACCAGGTGTCAGTAATTTATATGCAAATGGCCTGGGGATTTAATTTGCCCCAAGATCATTATAAGCCAGCAAAGTGAGGCATCTGCTATAAAGGTTAACCCCACCTTAGGCTCAGATCCCAATAGGATCCTCTGTGTCTAGGTCTGCTAAGGTATGCCTAGGGTATTGTGTTCAATTCTGGACCCCAGAACTTACAGGGACATTGTCAGAGTATAAGCTACTTATTGCCACGTTCAGTCTGGAGAAGAGCCAACTCAGTTAAGGACAAACTCAGTTATGGGATATTCCAGGGAAGCACCTTTTGGCTAAATATACGGATTATCTCCACATCAGGAAGTCGCATGGGACATCATAGTGTTTTTCAACATTTTCTACTCCATTATCCCTAAAAGCAAAATAGGAGAATTAATCTATTCTCTGTGATAGCAACACAGACTAGAAATGTCTCAGAAATTTGTCTGGTGTTTAAAGACCATGTGAATTTCCATTCTATGCAGGAAGTAGAAAGATGGTGACCGAGAAGCATGCCTTTGTCTTGTGGTTTGCTCTGTCACTAACACACTGTCCCATATTGGGTATAAGAGGAGCTTTACCCCAGGGTGAAACCCATAGAGATGTAGACAGAGCTCCTGCTTCTTGTAAGCTCTGTGCCCTTGAGCAAGTGATTTTACCTCTCTGAGTCTCAGTTTTACTCATCTGTAAAATGGGATTATTTATATTTACTTTACTGGTTTAAGGCATGGATGAATGATACTCAATATGACAATCACAACCATCATTTCTTGTGCATTTGCTGTGAATCCTGTATAACCAGTTCTGCTATAATGATTATTGTGAAAACAGGAATGTGTTCCAGCACCACTGCTTTATTAGGGAGTAATTTGAGCATAACACCAATTCCATGCTTACATGTGATTCCATCTGCGAGAAACACCAAGTGCTCCCAACCAAACCAAGTTACGTGAGAGCTCACAAACGTACTGCGAACCTCGACCAGCCCCCTCAGTGGGAAACACGGGGTGTGTGTGAGCCGCGCCCGGGCGCGCCTGGTGTCGCCACTTTACATCTGATTTCAAACAACTCTCCTCTCCCGGTGGTGCAGTAACTCACAAGCCACAGTCCTTCTGACACCCATTTACACAAGTAAACTTTAGGTCTCTCTTAAGATAAAGTGCCATTTATTGTGGTATTTATGCCGTTCTTAACCATTTGAGCAAAACTGTGCCATCATTTCATTAGGTCCTTATCCTTTATGTATCTCACTGCCGAAGGAGTGTTCTTCCCCTAACCCCACTTCTTCCCTAAGCCCTGTGGTTTTTAATGTGTGATCTTGCATAGCATGATGATTTTTAGGAGCACATATGTTGTGTTACAGATCTGGCTGTACTAAACAATTTACATGCTTTCAATTTCCAGTAACTCGATGCAATGGATGATATTACTGTCCTCACATCCACATGACAGCTGCTGCTGTTACTAACAGTAACAATTAAGAAAGTTCAGATTTGCGAAAAGGCACCTTGTCAGCATGTATGGCACGTGCCCTTATTAATGGTTGAATGAGCAGCGATAGGTCTTTCTTTGGATGGTGTGGACCCTCCCACGTCTCCTAGTCTCCAATTCTGGAGTCCTCAGGCCAAGGAGACCCAACGAGAGACCTCAGTGAGCCATCACCCTGTCTGCCCTTCACCCGTCCGACGGGTCAGACCGGCCCATGGCCTTACCAGTTCCCTCAGCTCTGCTCTGGGAGATGCCTTCTTCCTCCGCCCTTCCCTCTGTGACTCAGTCTCTTCACTAAAAGATCAACTGATCGATTGTTGGAGATGCTTATTACAGCTCAACCAAATACTTTCCATAAAATCTGCGTGATTACTTATGGCCCAGATGTCTGAAATGTCTGTCACTTCCTGCCCCGTGTTCACTGTGAAATGAAGGCCCAAAATGAGTCATTAAAAGATTCATGCAATGGATCAGGATTGGTTCCAAATGCCCTCACAGGCACCTATCATTCTCAGTGTCTCTTGCCACAGGCCTCCCTTCTGGATAGCTTTCTATGGAATAACTGACCCCTTGAAATCGAAAGCTAAGAAGTTCATTTCTTCATTAGTCAACACATTTGATTGACAGCCTCTTATGTGCTAGGTGCTGGGCAGGGTACTAAGAATAGAGCTGGAAGCAGTATAAACACAGACAACACCATCCACCCACATAGTATGTATAGTCTAGTGAGGCCATAAAACATAACGCAAGTCTATGTATACATTTTAGACATGTTTGCATATTACATTGTGGCATTGTGGGGAAAATGCCCACAATTCTTCTCTTCACTCAGATTTCTAGGGCAAAGAAGGGGAGGGGGCAAGTTAAAAATCTCAGCTTCGTCACTTTCTATATTTATCGACTAGAGTAATTTGTTAACCTCCTTGGACCTCAGTTTTTCATCTGTACATGGGGACCATGCCTATATTGAAGGGTTGCTATGCAGATTACAAAGTATATGGCATATAAGCCATGGCCAGGCAGTTCAGTTGGTTATAGCATCATCCTGATACACCAAGGTTGCGGGTTTGATCCCCTTTCTGGGCACATATAAGAAGCAACCAATGAATACATAACTAAGTAGAACAACAAATGGATATTTCTCTCTCCTTTCCTCTCTCTCAAATCAATCAGTCAATTTTTGTTAAAATCATATATGGCATATAAAGCACCTGGCACAGTGGTACATATTAAAAACAAGTTTGTCTCACTCTTTCAACTCAGCCATCAGGCCTCAAGGGTAGCAAGCACAAGGGCCTCTGAGCCAGGGTTTTCTGAATGCTCACCCATTACGGAGCACTCCAGTTACACCTGGGAGCCTCACTCCAATTCAGGTCCTTGGCGACTGGGATTCAGAACATAAGGAAGCCTTGGGCTAAGTCCAGAAGAGACAATTTTCCAAAAGGTCTTGGTATGAGATAGCCTCACCAATCTTCAGCCCCCGCCTGCCACCACCACCACCAACAACCATCCTGGCCCCTGAGGAAGCCTACAGAAAACCAACAAGTCACTTTAATGGGGGGAAAAAAAAAAGCAACAGGAGCCACAGGCCCTTCCCCGCCCACGTCTGCATTTGCTCCTCTGAAATTGAGTTTTCTTTATCCTTCTTAAATGGTAGTTTTTAATCCAGTAATCCACTTTTTAACTGTGTTCAACATAAACATTTGGTTGCTGGCTCATTTTTCACCGGGGGCTAAGGAGGGAATAATTCTAATATCAATCAAATTCACAAAAGGTTATTTTTTTTCCATTATGAAAGGTAATAATAATACCTTACTTTCCCAGCATTGTCAGGAAATGAGCTGCAAAGAACCATCTGTGTTACCTGAGAGCCATGACTTAGATTTGGGCCTAGACAAATTACAAATTAATATGCAAGAGAATCCCAGATGCAGCATTGCCCACATAAATGACTTTTCCTGAGGACGTAACTGAACTGCATTAAAACATACTGAACATACTATGTACTAGAAACTTTGAATACATTAGTCCCAACCTCTCCACACCCTTGGAAATAAGAATTATTCTCAGCTTACAAATAAAGAAACTGAGGCCCAGAGGTTGAAGCAAAAGAATGCTTCCTGGCCCCTTTCTCAGCATGGCCCTTCCAGGCTCTGCTAAGTCCCCATAGAATTTGTTCCAGAGCACCCAAATATATTCATGTAATTCTACTCATCAAAACTGTATTCAGCAATCCATTCCATTTTTTGTTGGATTCTTATTTTTTCCCCCATTGGTCAAGTCCCAGCAGGTAAGGATGTTGCTTTTCTTGTTCACTTGGTCAACATGTGTGTCTCCCGGGTGCCAAGCTCCAGTCAAGCCACTGGAGATTCAATAGTGAGCATGATGGCATTAGGGCTTCAGGAACTTAAAGTCCTACACACGACCCTGCATTCCCCCACTCCCAGCTCAGGGCCGGCATACAACAGGCATTGCATAAATACTGCTGATGGTGCGAATGCCCCAAAGTCAGGTCCCCTGCTCCAAGGTCCTCCTGTGCTCATGCCTCTGCCTCTTCCTGTGTCCTTCACAAGGTCCTTCAGGCTCTGCTACTTCCTCTTGCTTCATTCTCACCATCTCAACTGCCCTCTTTACAACTCAGTGGAGCCAAACCAAACAAACCTTAATCAAACAACGCTCTCTCGGATCTCCCTGCCCTTGAACGCACCATTTCCTCCGCCTGGATTGCCAGGCCCCTGGGATTCAAAACTCCACCCAAAGCCAGCTCCTCGCAGAAGACTTCCCCAACCCCCCATTGCAGACCAAGCCCACTGCCCTGTGCCACCCCGAAGCACCTGGCTTATACCTATATTAAGGCATGCACCACGTTGCAGTGCTGTTATTTCCTAGCTGCCTTTGCAACTCAGCTGTGAGCTCTTTGAAGACCGATAGGTTCCACATGATGCTCACTTTTGCATCACTTTGTGTCCGCTCAGTGGCTTCCAACTCCAATTACAAGCAATAGCCAATGCAACTTATAGGCTAGAATAATAAAGACCTTGGTTTTCTTGCAAAATAAGAAGGCTTAGGGTACAGAAACCACAGGACTGCTTAATTCAAACTTTAAATGAACCTTCAAGGAACCAGCACTATCCACCGTCCTAGTACCTGTACTTCATGATTACAAGATGGTGGCCACAGTTTCAGGCCTCACACCTGGACACAGTAACGTCAGCAAAGGGAAATGTGCAGAATGGAAACCTCTTTGTAAGATTAAAAAAACTTTTCACAGTTATCTGAGCTTATTTCCCCTCATATCTTTGGGCCAGACATATAGCACTTGCCCATGCCTAAACCAGTCCCTGGAAAGGAGAATGAGACCATGTTGATGGCAGATACTAATTTTTTCTCTCCTTCTGAAAGGTACAGTTTCAGAGAAGGGTGAACCAAACCAGGGCTCTGTTAGAAGGGAAGAATAGTTTAAGTTGACACACCAGTAAGCATCTGTCACAGCCCTGGTAACTTTTCACTACACAGACTCGTTATTATCCCAAATGACACAGGTTCACTGCCAGGAATGGACTATTGCCTGTGGGAAACCTAAGACAAAACTGGCTGGTTTTTCACTACGCAGGCCCAACTTGCTCCAGTCCTACTGCTCACCCAGGATTGGTGCTATGAATTTATTCATTCCCTCAGCAGAAATTTGCGGAATTCCATCATGTGACAGTTCATGAACCAGGTGCTTGGGGCACAGGAAATAAGCCACAAACCCCGTCCTCAAATAATAAGTCAGTTTACTGCTCAGTCTTACTTGTCTTTATTTTTCCCCCTCCAAAATAGAAGACAGGTAGGGAAGATTTTCCCTTATACAGACTGAGAAACCAGAGTACAACTGAGCAACATGATGTTCATGCCAGCACAAAAGCTCTTCTCAGATGGAAATGATCAGAAATGCAACCAGCCAATTTTATAGCTCCAACACCATCAGTTCTAGTCAGCTTGCAGTGACCCTATCTGAAATCTTCTCCAGGGGTAACATGGAAAAAGAAGCATTTCATCCTATGAGATGCTCCTGGGAAAGAAAGGGTCCAAGGTCAAATAATTGTGTGACATGCTGCCTAGTAGCCCCGACTTCTCCTGAAAAGTCACAATTTACTTTAATGAACTGAGGATTCTGAGAAGCCCAACGATAAATAAGTTAGATTCATTCAGCAGGTCAAAATTTTATTTTTTCACACAGCACTTTCTCATTGCCTCACCCTTCCTAGCATCATTTATCCATTCAATAGTCACTGAGCACCTACTACATATGTGACATGCACTACATACTTCAGAGCAGAATTGATGTGTCTTCATGGCCTTTATACCATAATAGAACAAAATTCCACATCATCACAAACAATGCTTCCTGGGGTAATGAATAGTAATAGGAAATTTAAGGGAGATTACCGGTACTTTGAGGTGGAAGAAAGCAAGGCAGGGGACCATATGATTAGATTACAGGCTAGTCAGTAAGATTCGGGGCTACCTCGAGAGTAGTTACACCTCTGATGGGTCTGGAAAAGAGAATTCCTTCCAGTATTTTGAAGAGCTATTAACCTAAGTGCACAAGAACAATGGACAGGGCTGGCTTAAGGTGAAGAAAAGCCTTTTATAGGCCTGGAACTGACTACCCTGTCCGGTTAGGCGTTTGCAAGCGGATCCCTCTACGAGATTACTTTCGGTCACTGAACTTGTCAGATTTATTCTGTAGCCCCTCTTTCATTCATACCCACTCCCTGGCTCCTCTAAAGAACTTTCCACACTGCTGCTTTTGGCCTTTAAAAATAAGTCAGACATGCATAGATAGAGAGAGTCTGGCAGAAGTAACTCCCATTTGAGTTCGGTTGATCGAGTACGTGAATGTCTCGCATGAGATGGACAACACTTGAACATTTCACCTAAAATGTCAGAGGGTGTGCTTGAGTGTGATATTGTTATGTTACAGAATTACATGCTCATGATTTTGTAATAGAAAAGGGACATTATTTGTGCCAGACCCTGTGTATTCATATATATAAACAGTCAATCTCTTGCTTTAAAAAGGTGGGGGACTTTAGATTGTATCTGGCTCAGTGTTTTTCAAACTTATTTAATCATAAGAATCACCTTAGGGCACTTGTTAAAAATGCATGTTCCTGGGCCCCACCCTCAACCTACTTAGTAGGAATCTCCTAGGGAGGGGCCTGGGAAGTTCTTTGTAATAAATACCTCAGGTGGTTCTTATAATTGGGCAAGTTTAGGAAATACTGACATAGCCTACTAGTTAGAGTGAGATTCAGCTGTGTGGCTATAGGTACACAATATTGACATAGAAGGACTTAAATAATATAAAGGTTCAATTGTCTCACACAATGGGAAGCCTGAAGATAAGTCGTTAAAGTTTTGGTTTAGCAGCACAGTAATGTCACTGCATTGGGTTGGCGTCTTTGCAATTCCGTTGGTCTTTCCCTCATAGTTACAAAATAGCTGCCACAGCTCCAAATATCACATCCTTGTTATTGGGATAACAATATCCCAAGCAAGAAAAAAAAGGGGAGGTGGAAGCAAAAGAACCTTTCCTTGTACCATGTTCTCAATTTATCAGGGAGAGAGATTTTTTTTTCTGAAGCCCAGAAGCTGGGCAGTGGTCGGAGCTGAGCCACACGCTCACCTCTAGTCTAGACCAAACACTGGCAAAGAGAAATGGAAGCGCCATGATTACATTAGAGCAGTAGTGACTGGCCCCCTACAGCTTGGCACATGGCCACCCTAACAAAGTCAGGGTTCCATTAGCAAGGAAGAAGGGGAAGTGGCTGTTGCAGGCCCTGGAAATCATCAGTGCTTTTTCACCAAACATTTATAGTTCTCCACCCTTTCCAGATTCATGTGGAATTGCTCTTCCCATTTCTGTCCAGTGAAGTGTGAGCGAGAGTCATGTGTATAGCTTCCAGGAAAAGCTTTAGGAACCAAAGCAAGATTTACTGCATTCCCTCTTCCTGCCTGGAAACTCATGGAACTAAATTCATGGGGCTTCTATCACCTGGGTCCCTGAGTGACAATCTGAGCATCCCCTGTCTACCCCCATGGGCAGGGAGCATGAGTGGGAAATAAACCTTCACTGTGAGGAACCACAGAGATTTGGGGGTTATTTGTTACTGCAGCGCAGGTCAGACTATCCAGCTGGAAGGAGGACCTGTGGACCACTCCAGCTGGAAAGGGCAGCCCAAAAACACCTGCTGGGAAGGCTGCACAGAAGTACCTGCAGGAAAATGTCATTCGCAGCAGCTGGCTTAACAGCTAGACTGTCTCCCTCTTGACTGCTATTTTGAAAAAACAAAAAAATTCTCCCTTTGAAAGAAGCAAATGGTACCCATGGAGAAGAAGGTGCCATTTTTCTTTCTCTCCCCTGCCAATTCTCACAAAATCCAGAGGACAATAATTCCTGTGACAGAAGCACTTTGCTGGGTACTTATTAGGCACTGAGCCCATGAGATTGCTACTATTGTTATCACTAATTTTTCAGTGAGGAAATTGAGGCTTAAAAAGTTTAAGTAACTTTTGCTCTAGATTGTATAGGTAATGAGTATTGAAGCTGTGACAAAGTCAGGCCACTTGACTCCACTCCTGCTTGTTATACTATAAGGCCTGCATACTGGGTCCAAGGAGAGTCCCAGCTCTGAAGTCTGAGAATTTTGCTACAGGTGCCTCCCTTCCCCAGGGACCAGGCAAGTCCATCATCTGAACAGAGCCTGTCAGGTCACCCCGTCCATCAAAAGTGCACCAAATCACCAGTAAAAGGGACAAATGGAGGAGAATCTTCCTCCCCGCAAGTCATTCTCATGCCCACACTATTTGTCAGCAACTCTCAATTTTACCTTCATCTCTCCTACACGATGATACCATAGTAACAACAGCATCCATCAAGATCCTTTAGCGGGCCTCACCTGGGCTAAGCCCAAGTCATAAGGAATACGGAGCCTTCGGCTCCAGAAAGAGTGAGAGGGGTGGAGTGTAGACAAACAAACACAGCAGTGCTTACAAGACAAAGACATCCCCTTAGCTGCTTTTCACCATCCCTGCTCCTGTACCTTGTCACGTGTCCCGTTTATCTGTTTGAGATCTTCTTCTCATCATCACCTCCTTGTCCACACTCCTTCTACATCTGTCTCCCCCACTGGACAGAAAACGTGTGAAGCACAGGGGATGTCTGCTTCATCCTCACTTCCCTTGCACCCGGCCCAGGGCCCAGCACATGGTGCATGTTTCATGGAAACGTAAATGAACACTATTGCCCACGTGGGCCTGGCTCGTCATGGTTCTGCAGCATTTTACTGCCTACGAGATTCTTTGACTTTCCTGCTTCTCTACAACTCTTATGGGTCAAGCTGGGCAGATTTTATCCCCCTTTTTATGGAGGAGAAACCAAAGCTCCAATATTTCAAGTTTCTTGGCCAAGATCACCAGAGGGCAAATGGTACAGGCTGTGTTAAAAATGTAGCAGGAGCTCAATAAATACTTGCTTGAGAGCTAGGAAGAGAAGCAGGGAAGTGCAGAGAGGGAAGAAAGGTAATTTGGATCCAACCCTAATTCAATGGTCTGACCATCTGCTCATGATCATTTGGCAGGACCCACGCCGAGGGGCTGAATCAGTGATTATTTTTGTTTTTGCTTTTGTTTTTGTTTTTATCAACACTTGTTTTTATAACCAGAGATAAGTGGACATATTTTCACATTGACGAATTATCAAACGGCAATTTCAGTAACGTCGTTAGACGGTAATAGAGATAAAATGCAATTTAGATATGCATGTCCCCTTCCTAATCTTCATTCGCGCACCAGCCTTGGAGGTCGAGTTGTGTTTAATCTTCCTCAGTGGCGGTTACTTTTGGTTTCCATGTTACTGTGTCACTCTGCTTCCTGGAACTTCCACTCAGTGCATCACGGGAAAGGCACGTGTCCGGAGACGGGCAAGGTGACGCAATTCTTCTCTGTTAAAAAAAGGCAGGAAAGGTTTGTTGTAATACTGGTTTTCCTCGGATACCCCGTCTTGTCCGCACCTTCACAAATACACCCACTTGAATGCACTGTGTGTATTTTGAGAAACTCCTGATGGTCCTGCAGACGGAGATGACTCTTTGCATGAAGGTTTTCAGCAGCCTTAGCAAGCACGATGTCTGAATCCTTGAAGTCATCTATTTTTTATGTGTAAATAAACAGTGGGAGGAAAAGAGATGGCATCCATACAATTTTAATGAACAAAAGTCCCATCAGTCATCAAAGGAAAACAAAAGGTAGCTTAATGGGCACAAAGAAGCTATTTTCCTAGTGATTTTTCTGCTCAGCTCTCCTGGGAAGAGGAGTGGCTTCTAAATTAAAAAGAAAGAATGATGCTCTGAGTGTATTTTTTCCTGTCATTTCATTGTCTTTGATCTTACATTTCCTAAGAAAGAAGCATTTAACCTCCAGTGTCAGATTAATGTTGGAAACGCATGCTTTATTTTAAATTCCTGTGTGAGACCATAAAAACTCTTTGAATCAGGCTAAAGCGGTATCTTCAAATCTGAACTTAAAAAGATTCAGACAATGGGTTGCATTCAAACAATCAATATGCTTCAAAACTATCCGCTGGATTCAGATATATAACTGACTTTATTCATCAACCATTAATGAATCATTTTTGTGAGAGCCACTATTTTCCAAATAAAATTTACTTACCTAAACTTAACGAATCATAATGTTTTAAAACCAGTTTACATGTGAATACTAACTAAGTGGATTCTCTCTTCACCAAAACGGTGGATTCTCCACGGACGTCTCTCGAAGGGCGGTGAGAGGCCTCTCCAGTGACACCAGCAGTCTATCATGGATCTGTTTGAATTCCCCTTTCAAGTGAATGAAGTGTATTATGTTGCCAGAAGGATACTCCATCATCTATAATAAATATTCATCTGCATGTATCGTGCACTTGAGCTGCATGACTGATGAACTCCAGCCCCAGAAATGAATGGAGAAACTCGCTAAGACAAATGTCACCTTTCAGTGCTGTTCTTACAGATAAATTGCAGTTAGATTTCAACAAACTCAGTAATTTCATGCTTTCCAAATGGGGCCTGATCTAGCTCAGACAGTCCCCACTCTCTATATAAGGGTGTTAATAGCCAGTTTGATTAGTTGGATTTTGGCAAGCTCTTCTCCGGAACAGTCAACGATTTGTGCTCAGTGGTCTTATTATTGAAATACAATTATGCTAAATACACTTGCCCAGGTATTTATGCAACATGGTCAATTTAAAATTCGGGCAGCTTCACTTATGGTTGGTAGAAGTACACAGAGATATAACTCTTTTGGAAAGCAATTCACTCTTTGATTCATGAATCCCCCATTTGAGAATTAATCTAAAGCCTTTGTAAAGGGGATTATTTACCTCCCAGTCTTCTGGATTCTTTTTACAGGGGGAAATTCCACACCCTAGAAGAATCAGCGTCTTCCCCACTCTCATGCTGCCCCAAGTGGGAGAGAAGGACCCAGCTGATAGGTGCATTTGGAAGGGGAAGCCCAACAAGAGTCTTCCTACACATGTGGGACTCTCTCCCTGCATGCTGTCTCCTGGGAGGCTTGCTTTGTTCTGCATTTAGCGAGAAAAGACGTGAGGCTGAATTCAGAGAAAAAAATATTAGCGAATATATATGGCTGATATTTTATTCTTCATCTGTTTCCCCCAGCACTGTTCTTGTTTGTGTGAGGTCTTATAGGACAGGGAGAAAGGTTTCCTATATTAGCCTTCATCAAGCATCAATAAGCTTTAGATTCAAGATATCCACTGGATAATTATTTATTGTTTAACAATGGGAAATTTTTAGGGGCATAATTCACTCAATATAACGTGTGATATTATACAGCCACTGCAAATAATGTAAATACGTTGTGTCAAATTTACTTTAAAATAGTAAAGCTGTGTGTGTGTGTGTGTGTGTGTGTGTGTTCGCGAGCATGTGTGTGTGTGTGGATAGATGAAGCAATACTGGCAGTACATCAACAATTGTTCAAGCCAAGTGATAAAAATGTTAATGTTCATCAGACTGATTTCTCTCTAAAAATAATCAGGAAAAAAATGAGATGTGGGTCAGATGCATTTAACTTCTCTGAAAACTATTTGGGTATTTATTTTATATGAATTCCTATTATTTTTTTCATATATGATAGTAAATGGTGCCCCTTATCTGCACAGAAACTTTAGCTTGTAGGACGGCAGAATGGACAAAGTTTACAGATGTGACCTAGTTCAAAATAGTGTGTACTGCAACATTTAGATCTGGAAAGTGCTAATGGAATGCATATGCTAAAATGTTTGCCTTATTTCCTGTTTCAAGGCAGTAGGCATTGCTATACTCACCCCCATACACCCACCCTCTTGCCCTCATTGCCATGTTTCCAGTAGGGTGCTTCTAATAAAAGTTTGTAGAGAACTCTTAAAAAGGAAAATGTATCTAGACTTCTTAAATATACAACCCAGCAACTGTTCTCTTTGCTATTTACCCAAGAGAGTTAAAAACTTAATCCACACAAAAACCTGCAAATATTTATAGTAGCATTATGCATAATTGACAAACCTTGGAGCAACTAAGATGTCCTTCAGTCAGTAATGGATAAATAAACTGTGGCACATCCGTACAATGAAATATTATTCAGCGATAAAAATGAATGAGCTATCAAGCCATGAAAATATATAAGGAAAACAAATCCATTATTGCTAAGTGAAAGATGTCAATCTGAAAGGGCTAGATACTGTATGATTTCAGTGATATGCGACGTTCTGTAAAAGGCAAATTATGGAGACAGTGAAAGAGCCATGACTTGAGAGGAGGGAGGGAGAAAGGGATGATTAGGTAGAACACAGAGGAATTTTAGGGCGGTGAAACCATTCTGTATGATACTCTAATGGTAGATACAAGTGACTATAAATTTGTCAAGACCATAGAACATACAACACTAAGAGTGAGCTGTAATATAAACTATGGACTTCGGTTAATAATAATATATCAATATTTATTCATCAACTATAACAAATATACCATGTTAATGAAAGATGTTAATAATAGGAAAAATGTGGATGGGAGAAGGGAGGTATAAGGAACATTCTACTTTCTTTTCAGTTGCTCTGTAGACCTAAATTGCTCTTAAAAATAAAGTCTATTAATTTTTAAAATAATAATCCTAATATGATGGCTAAAATTTTATCTCTGCCACTGAATACACACAAGCAATATCCAAAGTGGTTGAGAGGTCAGTTGAGTTAGCCAGCCACAGCTATCTTAGCATCACTTCTCTGACATGTTCTTTTCATGGTCAAGGCCAAGAGGACTGCTCAATGCCATTGGAGACTTTGCCCACTTGGACTCTGCCTGCTCCCCAGTTCTTTCACTCTCGGGAAAACTTATAAGGTTGGCAATAAGTCAGAATGCAAAAGCTAGACAACTCTTACACTCAGACAACATCAATGATGCAACTAATATTTATTAAAACTAAGCAGCCAGCTCAAATGCTTTTGCAATGCTGAATTTAAAAAGAAAACACAAGGACACAAAGTCTATGACCATGCAATAAAGATGAGAGTGCCCTGTGACTTGAGATTAGGTTTAATATATGATTCTGTGGCCCTAAAAAAAATCAGTATGTGTGCAATTTGATTGGGATTACAGTTAAAACTGTACTTGAAAACCTGGCAGGAAAAAAAAGGAGCCAGGAAGAAAAATTCATCAAGAGTCAGAGTCAAGATGTTAACATGCTGGGATTATGTATGATTTTAACACGCCTAAATGACTTCATCACTTAGATGTATTTTGGGGAGGGGTTGATCATCAATCATTTGATTGTTGAGCAATGATCCTATGTACAGACCATGTCTTCTGAAGGAGTGAGGCCTTGTGGGCCGCCAGTATCTTTTATGTCTCAAGCTCAAATATAAAAAAGGAAATGGGATCAGAAATTTGCTGAAGTCCTATCATTAGGAAAACCAGGACTAAAATACAAAGCTGAGGCTCTCATTCCCCTCTTGGCGAAACAGCTCTAGTACTGAGTCTACCACCCCTTATTGAAATTCTTGTCTACAAACCCTGCTAGGCTGAGCAATTTTCTTCTTACTCATTTCTGTGTCACCAGAATTTAACCTCCTGCCTGATACGAGTAGTGTCTAATAAACAAGCACATGAGTTCTATTAAATAGTACCTTATGTTATCTTTGCATTGATCCCTCACCCAGAATGGCAAATTTTTTGACAACTAGGATGACCTCAACTTATATTCTTTTAGCATCTTTCCAAAACAGACAATCAGGGCTAAGTAAACTACCAATGAATTGACTGATGTTTGAAGACAAAATCTAAAGCCAACAGATATGCTAATCCATTTGGCCTCATAATGGATCATTGACCTTGACATTTTAAACCTTACAGCTATGATAATGCTTAGCACTTATTAAACACGGTGTGCCAGACACTGCACGGGCATTTTCTTAGTCATCACGACTCTATGCAATAAGTATCACTCATGTCCCTATTTTCTAGTTGAGTGAAATAAGGCACAGAAGTACTAGCATAAGTCCAAGTTCCACAACTACTAAGAGGCAAAGCTAGAATTCAAGCCCAGGTAGTCTGACCCCAGAACCCAAGTTCATAGGCATCCTTTTGCCATGCCTTTTCCTTACAAGTTAGCTCTTCTCTGTGGCAGAATTTGCAGGATAGAAGTAAGAATTTTATCCACAAAGGATCCTAATATATTTTCACTATTACCAAATAGTGTTATTGGCATCAGAGTGTTATCCTCCCTGGTTTGCATGCTGCATTGGCTCTGCCGATGTGTTGCCATGCTATTTGACTTAACGTGAACACAAAGACGAGAAGTCAGACCACAGATGTAACGCTGTCCTGATTTCCACACAGGTGAAGTCAATACATTTTTTGACTTTACATTCACTCCAGCTCCACTTGGTCTGATGCTGGCAGGAAATGACAAAAGGAAAATGTAAACATTGTTGGTGCTTTTAATAAATGACAGTTAACATAACCTGAAAACATGGTAGCTCAGAAACTTAACTTCCTCTGTTTCCCATTATTTAATAATTTATTATATGAAATCCATTGACCTTTCAGTAGGCTTTTTTTTAGAGGAAGCTGGAGCGTTAATTATGGTTTAGCTACTTTATTGAACAGCATTAGCATACAAATAGGACATCAATAACCAATTATAATCTCCATTGTAGAAAAGCAGGTCTCTCCCAGAGCCTCTGTGATGGCTAACTCACCCACTTAAAGGTCTCAGCACTTAGTGATGGTGGCATTCAAGGCTCTTCTCAATTGATCCCGAGGGGTCTCTCTAACCTGACATCCTTCTCCTCTCTCTGGTCCAACTGGTCCACCTGCTGCATCAAAGCAGAGCCTGTGCTCACCTACCAGTGTTTCTGATCTTGTGCTGGTCCTGTTCCCCCAGTCTCTCTGGTCCTTGGACTGCTGGGTTCTGTGCACTCATCTCCCCTTCTCCACTGAACTCTGACTAATCCCAGCCACTGGGTGACTTTGGGGAAATGCCAAAAGCCAAGTAGACAGGACCCTTCCCTGCTGAGGTAACAGACTAGTGCAGGGCTCAGGAAACCTCTCTAGAGGACCAGACCATAATAGTTTAGTCTTTGCAGACCATATGGTATCTGTCACAATGACTCAGTTCTGCTCAAGTAGTGGAAAGTGGCCATTGGCAGTATGTAAACAAATGAATATGGCTGTGCACCAATAAAACTTTATTTACAACAAACAGACAGTAGGCTGGACTTGGACCATAGGACCTAGTTTGCCAACCTCTGGCATAGAGCCTGGTCTCTGGAATCAAAGAGAACTAGGTTAGTAGTCCAGCTACCTGACCTTCAGTAAGTGCCATTGTTTCTCTGACCCTCAGTTTCCTCATCTGTAAAATGGGAATAATAGATGCACACCAGACTCTGTCATTCCTGTGTTAAACCCCTCCAGTGGCTTCCCTTGAGTCAAATCCAGACTTTTCAGCATGACTCATAGGAAGGTCTTGAACAATCTGCCTCCCACTTGCTTCTCAAACCCTGTTCTTACCAGTCTCCCTACCCCTGTCTCCCCTTTTGATCTTCTGCCTCAGCCCAGAGCCATAGTGATACAGTTCCCACTGGCTGGGACACTCCCTGCTTGTCATCAGCTCAGCTCCCCTCCTTCAGGGACCAGTTTCAAAGGCAGTTCCTTCAAGGGACCTTCTGTGATCGTCTCATCTATGGGGATCCCCCACACATGTGAGGAAAAATGCCACCAGTCCTTCTCTCTCTCTGTTCCTTATTTCTTTTTGGAGTACTTATCCTAGTTTGCATTTGTTTGTTACATTTCCATTTTATGTCCCTCTACTAAGGTAGCAGCTCTGTGAGGACAGACTCCACCACCGTATCTCCAGCACCTATCCCTGTGCCTGGCACAAATTGCCAATCAATAAATATTTGTGTCATTAATAAAAAATAAATCAATAAATGTCAGTAGGTGAATGCATCTCGGTCAAGGAAATGGCCTGGTGTTTTATCTCTCCCACTGTTATATAAACACGGTAGACCTGTGACTAACATTTTCTCAAAGACTTGATTTCCTCTAACATTAATTCTACCTTAGAGCATGGTGCTATTTTGATTTCTGGAATGATTAAACCATTGACTTGTAGTATGTAATTTGAATGTGCCCCAAATGCCCCACATTGAGCTTCCCTGAGGATTCCTAAGGCTTCCTTCGTATTAGTTTTGCTGAGACCCCTTTCCTTCTATGGAAGAACCACTTCAGACTGGGCAGAAAGATCAAGGCATGAAAAGTTGAGAGGCCTGGGTTCTGGTCCCAACTCTTTCAGTTTAGCTGTGTGATCCTGGGCAATTCAAGTCTCCTCTCTGAACTTGGCTTCTTCAACTGCAAAGGAAGAATATGAACAGTTTAAGCAACAACAATCTAACACTCTCTGAAGCAGCCTCTAGCTTTTGAGCCACTGGTGTGGGCAGATAAAAGGGAGTAAGAAAAATATTTAAACACACCTGCTTCATAGAAACACACCATTTCTAAATAAATCCTCCAGTGCTATTCAGTCTTATAGCTCTCTCAGCCAGAATGGGCTTTCTGGGGCCAAGCCAGTGCCTGGAATGATTAATTATTGTAACAGCAGAAAGGTAGATGAAGAAGCGACAGATGGCCCATGTGAAATAGTCTAGAATCACCTGCTATGAAATTAATTTCACATCTTGGAGGCTTGGGGCTCAGAACACCGTGGAAAAAATGACTGTTGATAAATTGTGTGTGTTTGTATGTCAGCCTCTCCACAAACACCCAAATAATATATGTCGTGTCATGTTTTCTTTCCTCCATCTCGTTTTAATACATTATCATTTATAGAAAACTGCCGGGAAACATGGGGCATCAATCAAGCCATTAATTCCTCAGATTATGCTAATGAGGTGCCTGGAGTGTTTGTTTCCCAGAATAGCTGCTCCCCCAGGAGGATGCTCTGGACTCTTCCCAGCTCAGCCCTCCCTGCTCAGGTCAGGAGCCATACTGCCAGCGTGCTGCTCCTCTCCAAAGGGCACCCAGCCCGTTATTGCTGACCCTGGGAGGACTGGCCCAGCCAGACGGTGAAGGCCAGCAGCTTACCAGCACCCCTGCCCCCCATCCCCACAAGCTGCAGGTGAACCAGAGCGTGTGCTTAGAGGCCTCCCCCGGTTATCACTCTTGCTGGAGAGCAAAGTGCAGGGGGAGACAAAAATAAAATAACCTTCCAAATAAGATGCTTCATCAGCCGAGGTGGCAAGAGGGGACCAGAACAACCGTGATTCCTATTCCTGTGGGGAAAAAGTCATGATCGCGGGCTTGATGCCAAAGGAGAAAACCTGTATTATAGGAACTAGCACTCAGCAGGCCCTCGCCGGCCCCTGCCCCACTACACCATGAACACTGTTTCTGCCTTTTGCCCGCAGGGCTGGGACAGGTCAGGGGACTCGAGGGTGCCCAGCTGGGGAAGAGCTAGCTGGGCTGTGCCCCAAACCCGGGTGTCCATTCTGCTTTGTATCTTGGATACATATTAAAACTTTCTGGGTTTAAATGCACTCTTATAAAGTCCTCCAGAGAAACAGAAAATGGTCTTGAACAGCAGTGAGTTTAAGATGCTGCAAAAAACAATCACAGGATAGAAAAGAATAGCACAAGGGAGCCTGGGGTGATGGAATCGCTTTGTATCTTTACTGTGGTGGTGGTTAATCGAATATTTGTATGTGACAAAATTACACAGAACCACACACACACACACACGTACACGCACAGAAGGGAAAGTAAAACTGGTGGAATCTGAATAAACTCTTCAGATCAAACCAGTGTCTACATCCTGCTTTTGATATCATATGATAGCTAGGCTAAGTGTTACCACTGGGGCTGGGGACGTGGAACCTTCCTGTACTGTTGTTACAGACTGGATGTTGTGACTCCTCCCCAAAGAAATGCATATGTTGATGCCCTACGCCCCAGTATGATGGTGTTTGGAGGTGGAGCCTTTGGGAAGGGATCAGGATTAGATGAGGTCAGGAGGGAGGGGTCCCCATGATGGGATTAGTGTCCTTATTTAAAAAAAGGACACTAGAACTTTCTCCCTTCCTTGTCCCCTTTTCTCTCACTCTCCCAAAATACCATAAGCTAGAAAAAAGTATTTACAATGCATATAATCAACAGAATACATACAATCAAGAATATATGATCACATATCCACATATATGTGTATGTATAAAGAATTCCTAGGAAAACGACATACAACCCAATAAAAAATAAACAAAGAATAGGAAAAGTCAATGAAAACACATGGGTCAATAAACATATATAAAGGTGTTCACCCTTATACGTAGTCTGGGAAACACGAATTCAAACATTAATGATCTGTCATTTCACATTCACCAGATTTGCAAAAGTTTAGAAGTCAGACAATACCAAGAGCAGATGAGTCATAAAGAAACGGAATGTTTATAGATTCTGATGGGAGTATGCATTTTTGCAGCGAGTGTACAAGCAATTTGGCTGCAGTTAGTCAACCTGAAGGTGTGCACACCTATCAGCTGGTACACAGTGTGTGCATGGAGCTTTATTTATGCTAGTAAAACGTTTGGCAACCAGCTCAGCATCTATTCACAGGTGGCTCTGAATCCAGGCAGTTGGTGCCAAGTCTGGGTTCAGTAGCTCTTAGCTGTTCTCGCCCGTTTCAGCTCAGCCTAGGAACTTTTTGACAGCAGTGGCACCCCCCAGGGGCAGTCTGGGGGCCGGAACCAGGCTGCCACAGGTTACACTGAGGTTCTGGTTTCTTCTAATACCAGGTCCAGGGAATCCAAACACTTCATGGTCTAACAGTCACCATCAAGGTAGGGAGCTGAACTTGGAGTTGGAAAACATGCCTTAAAACACACCTTAAAATATAAAGTCTTTTGAGAAACAAACTGCAAAGGTGGCCAGTGTTTTAGTTATTATGTCACAGTCAAGAAATGCAGGGACCTTGGGCAGAAAAATGCCAGTGACAAAAGTGTTTTGCATTTGTCTGGCTCTAGCACACGTAGTGCTTCATTTTACCTTAACCACAATACCAGTGCTGGTCATTGTGAGATCCATTGTCCAGAAAGTGAACTAAGATGGCCAGAGGAGTGGTCATGTGACAAGATACAGAACCATGAAGGGGAAGAGACAGAACATCGACCCAAAGCCGCTGACTCCAAATCATCCCTTATTACAGCAACTTCATTACCAAAAGCACCTTTCCCATCTGATCAATATCTCCCACTTTTTTTCCAGTTTAAATAGCTAATTCTTTAATGACTTTCAACTTCCACTTGAACCCCAGCAACGACTTTCCCCATCATGAAGTTCATGCTGGGCTTGTCTACCAGGCAGACAAGTTGCTTTTCCCCAGCTAGTCCAACAGAATAAGTGCCCCAGGTGAGAGGCAGGCCTTCTGGACCTCGGTCTGAACTCTCGTTAATGTGCAGTACGGCTCCGTTCTCTCTGCCTTAGTTTTATCATCTACAAATGGGAACTCCCGTCCTTAACTATCTCATCGAGTTGTTGTGAAGACAAACTGATATAACCGATATAAAAGCATTTTGAAAACGTTACAAGCACTATACAAATGTAGGCGTCATTATCATAGAGGCAATAAAAGGATTAATCACACTGATACATAGTGAGTGAGTTTTCGCGCCTCCCTGATTTCCAAAAACAGCCGTAATTGTACTTGGCAGAGAAATCCATGGCATTTAACCAAAGCTGAGAGTTTTGGGGAAAGGCACAACTTGGTCAAATCCAAATGATTTTAAAAGACTCTATAAAAATAAACAAGTATCCCAATATAATTAATCCCAGTTCCTTCCATTCTTCCTGCTACTTGGGGCAATGTGGTTTGTTATATAGCAATTACCCTTTGAATCCTTCTAATCCCAGCTGATCGTTTTCAGCTTTAATTGTCTTGCTGGGTTTAAATGTTGTTATAGTTCAAATGCAGCCAATTAGCAAGGGCCCAGCCCTGTTGTGAGGCCTCACGTGCAAAGAACACGCCTTGAAACCCCAGTGGACTTTGTCCCAGATTGTCACAGTAGCCACAATCCGTATGCTCAGGTGCTGTTAGGGGGAGGAAGGGCCAACAGAGGCTCAGAGAAAGCACCAGAAGCAGTAGCCCACATTCGCCAGGGATGTTGCCTAGAATTCTCAGAAGGGTTTTACATCAATGGGGGAAAACATTAGCCTTGTACTAAACACAGCTCCGTTCCCACCTAAAAACCTTAAAAGCAAGACCTAACAGGATCAAACTATTTCCAAGTAACCTAACTGCATCCCATAACCAAGTTCAAGAATATTCATAATAATAGAAAAATAATCCAAGACAAAACAAAGTTAAGAGTCACGATATCTGGCACGTGGCCAAATATCAACAAAAATATTATGAGTCCTGTAAAGATGCAGAGAACTAGGACTCCTAATTCTTGCCAAGGGGCAAGACACAGGTACAGACTGGAAGAAACTCTTTGCAAATTACATATCTGATAAGGGACTTAAACTCACAGTACATAATGAACTCTCAAAACTCAACACTAAGAAAACCAAAAAGAAAAGGAAAAGATTTGAACAGATACATCATTAAGGAAGATAGATAGGTGGCAAACGAGCACATGAATACATGCTCCTCATCATTAATCATTAGGAAATGCAAATAAAAACCGCAAGAAGAAGCCCCTACCCATCTATTAGAAAAGCTACAATTAAAGACTCTGACCATACCAAGTGTAGGCAAGAATGTGAAACAACTAACCTCTTGTGGACTGCCAGCAGGGTTGTAAAATGATAGAAATCTCGTTGGAAAACAATTTGAAAGTGCCTTTAAATGTTTAATATATACCTACCACAGGATCTAGGTATTATTCTAGCTACTTAGCCAAGAAAAATGAATATATATATATCCATACAAAGACTTTTACATAAATGATTATAGAAGGTTTATTAGTAATATCCAAAAGCTAAAAGCATCATGTGTCCATCCATCATGAGTGGATGAATAAATGGTGGTATAGCCATACAATGAAATACTATGCAGCATTGAAAATGATCAACCCACATCAACATGGATAAATCCAAAAGCCTTATGCTGACTAAAAGAAGTCAGACCAAAAAAAAAAAAAAGTACACACACACTGTATGATTTCATTTACGTAAAACTCCAGAGAGTGTAAATTGACTGGGAAGATGGGGTAAGGGGAAGAGAGATTACAAGGGGGCACAGATGCTTTTGGGGGTGATGGATATGTTCATCACCTTGACCCTGGCGATGTTCTCAAGGATGTGTACATATGTAAAAACTTAACAAATTGCACACTTTGACTAGACCAATTATGTATCAATTATACCTCAATAAAGCAGATTTTGACAGAAAAGATGCCTGATATACTGAAAAAGTGGGGTGAGAGAAGAAACAAGAGCAGTGAGATTATAGAGAGGGGGTGTGGGGGAAGACCTGAAGGTCAGAGGCCCTTCTCAAGCAGAGGCCTTCTCCCCACTTTATTGCCAGAACTGAACTTTGATTAACCAGTGTTGAGGCAGATAGAAAATAGACTGAAAAAAATGCTGAGAACACACCAATACTATAACCTTGACTAAAATTTGAAGTATCGGGGCTGAGCTGGTCTGCATAGATTGCATATGATTAAAAAATTTTGGTGACTTATTTAGAAAGGAGAAAATACACACATGTGCTTATGAGCCCCTTCATCCACCCTCCCACACAGAGAAGCTTAAAAACAGTGCCGGTAACCAGCACGACAAGATGAGAATGCATTTAAAACCAACCAAATGTTTGGCTGGAAGCAATACTCGGATATTGCTAATGTGTCAGACACTGGCAGCTGGAAAAAGCTGAATGTGAGTTTAAAAGCCAGTTCTTGGTGAATGGAAGGGCTGGTCCCATAAAGGTGGAGAAAAGGGATAAGACGGAACAGAGAGGTCAAAGGGCGAGGCAAACCCCACTGGGGGGTTAATTTCACTGCCCAGAGGCACTGCTGAAGTTACCAATGGATCAAGTTACCAGTGATACAAGTTAAGAAGGGCTGAAAAGGTTCACCTGATATAGCCATCCTTTTGGGGATTGAAGAAGCTGCAGCCCTTTTGGGGGAACTAATTTTCTCCAAAAGTCTAGCTTTTCATGACTGTACATGAAAAAGCTAAACAAAAATCTGAACGAGTAGGTGGTAGAGCCAGACTGCCTGGCCTTGCATGCTGTCTCTCTCCACTTCAGGGAGTTTGACATTATTAAACCTCTCAGTTTCCTCATCTGTGAAACAGAGCAAATTAGTAATAACACCTCCCTGGGGTTGTATAGGTCAGGGTTCTCCAGAGAAACAGAACCAGTAGGATGTGTGTGTGGGAAGAGATAAAGAGAGGTTGAGAGGGAGAGAATTTTTAAGGAATTGGTTCATGCAGTGGTGGGAACTGGCAAGCCTAAGACTTATAGGCTGGAGACCCAGGGAAAAGTTACAGGTCCAGTCCACAAGCAGTCTTCCGGTAGAATTCCTTCCTCCCTCCAGGAGATCAGTCTTTTTCTATCCAGGACTTCAACTGATTGGGTGAGGCCCACCCACATTTCAGACATAATCTGTTCACACAAAGTCTACTGATGTGAGTATCAATCTCATCTTCACAAATACCTCCAGTGAGGTCAGTGCTGTAACAGGTCAGCTTGGAGGCCCGGGAGTAAGTAGTGATAACAATGTGGAAATCATCAGTGATGCTTGCCAAACGTTTCCAGCTCCCTGCTTTCTGGGCACATGGCAGGGATGTCACTTACTGGGTGCCTTGTGATTGGGTGGGTCCATGTACCTGGGTCCTGCCAATGAGTTGTGAGTGGACATGCTGCATGCACTCCTCAGTTTCCAGACCTTCAACAGTTCTCTCTCCCTCTGCCTCGGAGACCAGAAACGTTTGGCTGCTTTGTCAGCCTGGGTCTCACTGTGAGGAGACAGGGCATGGAGCACTGGCTGGCTGTAGCCATGCAGCATGAGGGAGAAACAAACCCTTGCTTTTACAAACCACTACTGTTTTGGAGTTGTTGATTAATGCAGCATAACCTAGCCCATTATGATGGATAATGACAGAAATAAGAGTAAACCTTTGTAAACCACTAATGTCTAGGGGTTGTAACTGTAGCATAACCTAGACCATGGGTAGGCAAACTCCTTGTTTGTGGACTGAGTCTCCTTTCTCCCCCTGAGGCTCTGCCATTCCCTAAGGCCTCACTTTCCCTGTCAGGGCCCTCAGCCTGCAGCCAGAGAATGAGGGAAGATCATGTAAGAGCCACTTTGTAGAGGATCGGTAAGTGTTTCCTGAATACATGCGTGTTTATTATTATTCCCAGGCCTCATACTGATTTCTAGAAACTTGGCTAGGGAGCATCTCCTACCTTACTCAAAAACAAATACCATCTCCATCTCTTTCCTGGCCAGGTGGATGTAGGGGAGGGACTGAGTCAGTCCATGCACCTCAGAGGCCTGTTCCCACAGAGAGTTAGTTGCTATGGAGGAGGCTGTTCAGTCAACCATGTAGGTAGTTGTTGGGTAGTCTTTTAAGCAATATATATTTTGAATTCCAAAGGAGAAGGTGTTATGTAGAAAGGGACATTGTATCATGAGTTTCCTCCAGTGTTCTCTCATTTACTTTTAAATTGGATTTGTGTGAATGTTTACACTTGTTTCTGGACTCTTAGTCACTCAAAACACAAACACTTACTTTGTTAAAAAAAAAAAAAAAAAACTTGGCCACCTAGAAAATCTACAGGCGGAGGCATTTGATGATTCTTTTCCCTTCTTTTGTCCCTCCTTCTCTTCCTTCCTTCCTTCCTCCCTTCCTTCCTTCTGTCACTCCTTAGCTCAGTTTAGCTACACCTACACTCCCTTTTAAAATGCTATCTCTGGGAATCTCATCTTCCTCATTATTTTAAGCTGCTGTCTTTCAAAAGCATTTCCAGGGAAATATATCCAGAACAGCATAGTCAAGCCTCAGTAATGTCCTTTGATTATATGTTTCATCAATAGGAACTCGATTTCTCTCTTCTGCCTTTCTCATCACAACAACTACATCCTCTTCCAGATAACATCACACTCCAGCCGGATAGGACCATAATGAGAAACACCTTTCAGTGATTAGACCAAATACCTGTAATTGCTCTGAATTTCATTACACGAATCAGAGGAGAGGAGATTGGAGAGGAGGCTGAAAGCCCCCAGCCCTCTCTGAATGCCGGCCTGAGGATCCTCCAGGAATAGAGAAAGGGTGGCTGGAGAGCAGTGTGGGGTTGGTCCCAGGGCCCAGCCCTGTTACTGTCATTTCAAACCTGTTGTGCTGTATACTAATTCCCAAAGAGCAGTGAAGGAGATTCTAAAATTTTATATTCTTGGTAACCCACCAGGGCCTTTGCAGATGTAATCGAGCTCACATGAAATCACACACGAGTAGGGTGGGTTCTAATCCAGCATGATTGGAGTTCTTGTAAGAAGAGAAGAGGCAGACGCACAGGAGAATACCCCGTGGTGAGGGAGGCAGAGACTGGAGTGCTGCATCTCCAAGCCAAGGAATGCAAAACATTGCCACGAACACAAAAGCTGGGAGAAAGTCATTGAATAAATTCTCCTTTAGAGCCTTCAGAGAGACCATGACCCTGGCACCATCTTGATCTTGGACTTCTAGCCTCCTGACCTATAAGAAAATTAATTTCTGGTGTTTTAAGCTTCCCAGTCTGTGATGCTTTCTTACGGCAGCCCTAGTGATCTCATAACAGCTTCCAGGTGGCTTCTGCCTGCCTCCTTTCCTTTCAATGAGACGTTCCCTCTGCCTCCATGACCCCACCATCTCCTCCCAAGCCTGTCCCAGGTCCCTTCTTCTTCCACAGCTGAACACTTTCCAGGATGCGTTCTCATGGTCTCTCTCTGCCCACAAGGCTGCTCCTTAGTCATTGTTGAAGGCTCTGCACAGAGCCCACTACTTAGCAGACATCTAATAAACATTGAAAGAGGGGGAAAGTAAGGCAAGCAGTCAGGTAAAAGAGTTGGGTCATGTCTAAGGTAAAACGCATCAAGCTTCGAACAAGGGATGTGGCTTAAAAATTAGGGTACAAATGACTAAGGTTATCATTTAGTGAACAAAGTTTAGATGCAATTGCAGCAAAAACAAAATGGCTTTGGGGGCTCAGAGGAACACTAGGGAAATGGAAAGTCCAATTCAAAATACAAAAGCAAAGTTAGGGAGGACAATTAAAGCTGGTGGACACGAGTCATCAGGATGCTTAGAGGAGCTTACAAGAAGCACTTCAGTGGGGTTGACGTCAACAGGGCTACTCAAGGGAAGTTCAAATCTTGCAGAGACAGATATTGCTGCCCTGGGGCACTGACCTTCCAGATTCAGCTTTGGACTCATCTTGAAGACAGGGTTCCCTATCTGACAAGCATGAACAAGGATTAGTTTGCCAAACCCAGCACACTCCAACTGGAGAACAGATACTTCATACAGGAAGCTTAGTGGTGGGGGGATGGGGCAGTTAAGGAACCTCCTGATCCAAGTGGTAGTAGGCACATGGGACTTTTACCCCATTGGGATAATAATGGCAAACAGGTGGGGCATTGAGGGCCTACTATGAGATTCCATATAATTATTTTATTTAGACCGCACATCCACCAGGTGAGGTAGATGTCATTAACCCCATTTCATAGATAGGAAAAGTGTAAGTCCAGCATGGAACCATGAGCTACCTTTCCGAAGGCAGGACTGGATGTCTGCCCCTGCCAACCCCCCAGGGCTTATCACCTTGACCAACGCATATTGACAATGACCAGTATGGGTCTGTTGAATCATATTGACATGAGTCTAGAAAATAAACCAATTCACAAGTCGTCAGGTCTCAGAAATAAACCATTTGAAAACCTTAACATGGGCTTTAGCATGAGTAAATTTGTCTTGGGAACTCCACCCACCCTGAAAATCATAGGCCAGCTATAGGGATAAATCACCTTGCTGAGCCACCAGCCAATATGACGACCAGCTGTCACCACTCCAAAGTCTCCCATCTTCAGGACCTTAAATACTCCACTAAAGGCATGGAAAAATCAATGAGTCATTCTTGAACAAAATGGTTTAGAGTTACCTAGACTTCTCCCACAGAGAGATGACCTATCATATATGCAGGTTCCTAATTCTTTCTGGAGAGCTTAATAGATTGGCTATTGACCAGATAAGTCATCCAATTAACCCTCCTGCTTGGCCTCAGCCCACATCTCCAGCCTTCACCTTCAGAGGCCTGATTCACACCTGTGACACCTGCCAGCAGGGCCCCTGACCTGGTTCCCAGGGAAGGACAGGGCAGCCTAAGAGAGTAAGACAGAGGCAGGGCCTGAAGCCAGTGGAGAGGGAGGCTCCCCAGAAGACAGACGTAAGCACCGCTCTAGGCGCACACACACTGGCTGTTTACCTGGGAGCCTGACACTCCATGTTGCAAGAGTTCTTCACGGACAGATTGCAGCCTGTAGATTACTCAGCAGCAAAGAGGGTGAGCCTGCGGGAAAGCAACAGCCTTCACAAGGAAACCGGCCCACGCCCAGGTTGCACCTTTTACCTGGGGAACTTGCCCTGGGCCAATTCCTATGCCCACTGCCAAGAGAGCCTGGCTTGAATGTGCAAGGGAGAGGCAGTGCTGGCTGGGAAGCTGTGGCGGGTCCTGGGACTTCTATCCCATCCTCTCTCCATTCTCCATTTTTCTGGATTTCCCTTGGTATCCTAGAGCGTCCTCTTCTGAGGGTCCAGGAAGACCCGGCAGAGACAAGAATTGAGGGTGTGTCCCAAAGAAGGTTACAAAGGGAAGATCACAGTGGGTGTTTGCAACAGTCTTCTAACCACCCTCTCCTTCAACTAGTGTTGCAACATCCACTCCATCTTCCTCAACGCTCCAGAGTGAACTGTCTAGAAGGCTCATCAGAACCTCTCACTCACCTTCAAGGGCTCCTTGTTTGCACTAGTTGGAACTCATTAGCAAGGGCCCTGTCTGCCCTTGGTCTTGCCACACTTGCCTTCAAGTTCGAATGTGGTGCCACGGAATGAGTGGATAGCAGTGACCCCCATCACCTCCTTAGTGGTACCCCATTCTGTGATGTACACTGTTGACTTTTCCCAATCTTATGCCAGGGGCTGTGCCCACACAACCCCACGGTCCCTCAGTTACCTCCCCAAACTCCCTCAAGCACAGAGAATTTGGAGACACTGTGCCACACCCTCATCACATGTTAGGTGCCAGATAACAACTTGCAGTTTCTCAAATGTGTGCCAGGCAGCTTTTTATCCATCTACTAACACTATTTTTGGGCATTGGCAGTACCATCAGGAGCCACAGTCAGGCCCAGCCTTCACAGATTCCCCAGATGGGACAATGATACTGAACAAGCCGATGCCTTAGCATGGGCTGTTCCCTCTGCCAGGAATGCCTTTCCCCCGTGTTTCCTGCCCATTTAGCAGGTTCTGCTCCCTCTTCAAGACTCAGCCCAAATGCCATCTGCTGTGCAGGGTCATTGCTGACCTTTTCCTGGTGATATGCCCTCTGGGTTCTTAATTGTATGTTGGTCCATTTTGCTGCATTTTTCTCCCTGTGAGAATAAAACCTCCTTGCAGATGAGAATTACATGGCCTCCTTTCTGTATCCACATGGTATGAGCACAGTGAATATGGGTGAGGTGACACAGCAACATCTCATAGCTTTTCGGATCACCTTTAAAATAGAGTCCCAATCTGACCTGCTCACACCCCACCCATCCCTAGACTCTACGGCAACCACCTCCTCATCTCCCTTTTTCTAGTCTTCCTCCCTACACTGTTCCCCATACAGAGGCCAGTATGACCCCTTAAAGCATAAATACAGTCACATCGCTCCCGGTTCAAAATCTTGCACACTTCATGTCATGTCCCAAGTCCCTCTGATGGCCCCCACAGCCTATGGGAATGGACCCCCAGTGATTCAAGTGCCTGCCCTCATCTACCCCTCACTCCCTGAGTCTCTGCCAGCCACACTGACCTGCTTCTGAAACCCACCAGGTGTTCCCACCTGACCGCCTTTGCCCCTGATATTTCCTCTGTCCATACATGTTTCCCTCAACATCTCCCCACCTCACTTCTTCCCTTCCTCAGGCCTCAGCAGTTTCCTGGCCTTCTATCTGAAACAGCATCCTCCATCCCCACATCCCCACCCCCTGCTCAATGACTATGTTCACAGCACTTCTCAATGTCAGAGCACCGGCATCGTTAGGCACGCTCGCCTATTAGCTACTGCCTGTTGCCCATACTCTGTGCCCCCAGGGCCTTGGGCTTGTCCCAGGCTATCTGTGCAGCAAGAATCTCTCTGGAATCCAGTTTTCTGCTTCTGGTGGGAGATCAAGGTGAAGGGCAGACCCCACCTTCCCTTTCTCCCAGTCCTAGGCGTGGAGTCATGAAATTCCTGGGGCACCAGCTGGCCTGGAGGAGCCCGCCCACAGCTCTATGCCCAACAGGGCCCATTCTTGAGCCCTCTGTCACCCTGCAGAACTACTCACAAGGGTGGAGTGAACCAAGATACCATCACACTTTGGCTAAATCACCCTCCTCTAACCATTCCCTGTCAGAATCTGGGGCACCTTGAAAGGCAGAGACCGTACAGAGCAACCTGTGTCTGCACCACAGCTGCAGCCATCACAGTCCTCTTCTGCTTGGTATCCCACAAGGACCCCTCTTTGCTTCTTTTCTGGGTCCTTCTGGAGCCGACAAGACTTTGCAGATGTGGCTCCTGGCTTTCTCTTCCCTCTAGACTCTCCACACTTCTGAGTCTCTCTTGCCACTCACTGTCCACACTTCCTGTCATAGCCCCACTGAACACTGTGGATCCCCCGGGAAGCCAAGCTCTGGAAGCCTCCACACTACTGCTTCCACTGGTCCTTCTGCCTGGACCCCCCTTTCCTCTGACCCTGGGTGGATATGGTCCATTTCTCTTTCAAGACTTAGTTCAAGAGATATTACCTCAATGAAGTAGTCCCTGGCACCTCCTAACAGTTTGCCCCAATCCAGGCTCAATGCCCCACTTTATGCCCTCTGCCCACAGAACACATTCTATCCCAGCATGTCATGTCAATTTCATAAATGTTTGCAGAACTTTCTCCCCCATGAAGCTACGAGCTCCTTGAGGGCTGAATCCTTCTTCACCGTGGCTCACAGCAAGGAGAGAAATGTTGGTAAACTACAAATCGGATCACACCACTCCCTTGCTCAAAAGCTGCCTACGACCCTCACCTCACTCAGTGTAAAAGGCCAAGTCCTGACCTTGGTCCCTGAGGCCCTATGAAATCTGCACAGCCCCCTGGCCCATCTGTAGCTCTCTGACCCTACCTCCTATGACTTGTCCCCTCATTGGCTCTTCTCCAGCTATATCAGCCTCCTTACCATTTTTTAAACATATTGGGCACATTCTCACCTCAGGGCCTTTGCACCAGCTATGCCTTCTTCCTTGAACACTCTTTCCTCAGCTATTTATGTTGCTACCTCCCTCATCTCCCGAGCGTAGCCTTCCCCAACCAGCTCACTTAAAATCGAAGCCCACAGCCTACATTCCCTAGCAGTTCCCATGCTCTTTGTCTACCTCATTTTCCTCTGTAGACTTTATCAAAATCTAACATACCACATGTCTTATTTAGCTCTCTTTGGTTTATTGTTCATCTCCCCTCCACTGGAGTATATGCTTCTCCAGGGCAAACATTTTTTGTCTGTTTTGCTTATTACTGCATACCCGGTGCCTTGCACCATGCCAGGCATGTTGTAGGGACTTCGTATTTTCTGAATGAATAAATGAGTAAATGAATGAATGGTATCCCCAGCATCTGGCATACCTCCTGGCACATGGAAGACTCCTAGTGAACGTTTATTGAATGAATGAAGAGAAAGAAAGACAAGGGGAAAAAGACACATGGAGGAGGAGAGAAGAAAAGGGAAAATAGGCAGAAGGGAGGGACACAGAGGGGGAGGTATGTAAGGTGGAGGGAAGGAAGAAGAAAGAAAAAGAGGGAGTGAGAAAGAAAGAGAAACAGGAGAAGCAGGCCAAATTGGCCTGAAGTCCTCAGACAGTTGTGTGTGTTGTAGGCTTGGGAGGAGAAAGCTGCAGCTTAGGGCTACTTGCCTTAGATTCTCTGAGAAATTTTTCTGCCTTCAGCTTCATTTTGCCAGCACAGACCCAACCAGAAAAGAAAACCTGAATGTTTTAAAAGGGTGTTTGGCCATCACTCTGGGCCTCAGTATTGACGAATTTTACCCTGCAGACTGCCTACCAGTGTGATATCCAGACACTTGACTCACCTCAAACTTTGGTCAAGAACCCCTCACTCAGTATTTTGCAGAGATTTTTGTTTTAAGAAAAGTGCATTTCTTTACGACTATAAAAGTAATACATATAAAGATATATAGGAGAAAATAAGACCACATTAAGCCTTGTTTTCTTTTTGTCTTTATTCTGTACTTTTACATGATTTTTAAATTAAATTGGGATTATAAGGTGCGCACATGTGTCAGATCACACTGTTCCCGAATGGTGTCACAGAAGCATCAGGATCCTCGCCATGTCCCACCGTCATTCACGTATGACATTCGACTGCAACTCTCTGCCTCAGAGCCATGTTTCTGGCTGGAGAAGCTCACAGAGCCAAGCACAGGGCAAGCTCAATGGGCTAGACGGTCAATGCCTTTGGACACAGCCCGCCACCATCACTGGCTGGGAAGCTGGTGGATCACGATAACATGAAGGCATCCTTATCCCAGCAGGACTGGGCTTCAGTGACTCCCAGTGGCAACCAGGTTCATGATACCGCCTTCACTGGTTTCTTTTTCCTGTCTGTCTTCTCCATTTCTCTTCTGGTGTTTCCTGGAAATCACTTTCCACGTACAACACTCAAATGTTTGTCCCAGGATGTGCATCTGGGGGAACTTACACCAAGACCAACGGCTTCCCCTTTGAGAGTAGAGACCAAAGTCTGTGCCATGCATGACCCATGAGTACTCCATGCTCTGCCCCTTGCCATCCTCCCTCTGGCTCACCCCACTCCCACCATGGTGCTTCCTGGCTGTCCCTGGAACATTCGAAGCATGCCTTCAATGCAGGGCCTGTTCTTTCTTCTCCCTTTGCTGATATGTTTATGGCCTCTAGCACCATCCTTCCAAGTAGAACAAAAACTCAGGGAGGGCCCCGACTGGTGTGGCTCAGTGGGTTGGGCATCATCCTGCAAAGTGAAAGGTCACTGGTTCAATTCCCAGTCAGGGCACATGCCTGGGTTATGGGTTTGGTTCCCAGTCAGGGCGCGTACAAGAAGCCCCAGATCGATGTTTTTCTCTCACATCAGTGTTTCTCTCCCTCTCTTTCCCCCTCTATGAAAGAAATAAAATCTTAAAAAAAAAAAAAAAACTCAGGGAGGGAAGTGATTTTCCTCTGTTTTATTCCCAGCACCATCTCCAGTGATTAGAATAATACTAGATATAGAGTAGATGCTCAATAAATATTTGCTGAAGTGCTGAATTCACAATGACATAAGTGAAACCTGATTGAGACCAATGAAAATCTTTGCGAAACACCTGGTAGGCCCCTAGTTATTATTATTAGAACCTCTGCAAGGAACCTTTGACTTATTATAAATAATCTAGTCCTTTCACTTCCTTGGTGATGAGGACCAGAGAGGGTGAGCCTATGGTCTCGTATCACACAGCTCTCCAACAGTGGTGCCAAGGGCAAATTCCAGCTCCACCTGAGTCATAGAGGGAAGAGATCCAACAGGCTTGGTATAATCTAAGGTCTACCACTTGTCAGCTTTGTGACTTCTAAATAACCAGGGCAATTTCCTTAGTCTTTCTGAGTAGCTGTTTTCTCATCGGGAAATCAACAAATCTGGATGATAACAAAATAACGAGTATAAAAAAGCTTGGCACCTAGTAAGTGTTTAATAGATGCTCATCACACCTAAGGAAGTGCTCAAAGATGCTCGGAAGAGATGAGAACATGCTTACGATAATGACGGTAACAATTTGTTGATGCTGGCCGTCTCCCAGGTGCAGTGCTGGAAGAGTTCACATGCATCATTTCATTCAGAGGTGTCCAGCCTTTGGGCGCCTTTGCTCCACACTGGAAGAAGAGCTGTCTTAGGCCACACATTAAATACATTGTGACAGGTAGTCACAAAAAAAAAAACCTCATAATGTTTAAGTAAATGTATGATTTTGTGTCGGACCACATTCACAGCCATCCTGGGCTGCATGTGGCCCACAGGCCACAGGTTGGACACCCCTGAATCCTAACAGCACCCTCTGAGGTCGGTGCTCATTTTATCCCATTCTACAGCTGAGGAAACTGAAGCCCAAAGAAGCTTTCTAACTTGCCTGAGATCACAAAGATAAGCTCCCAGGCTATCTATACTGCTTAAAGAGCAGTGGCTCTTACCTCCTCAGAGATCCTTTGAATTTCAAAGGCTTGTGAAAAATACAGGACACTGTTTGCTTCCCAGCAGGACCAGGCTCCAGGCCTTGTCAATGTCTGATAAATAGCTGGCCCTTTGAAATGTCTGCAGAGGGAACCCCTTTGAGCTGCATTAGCCAAGTGTCCCAGTGCGTTGTAGTTCTCAAATCTAGAATCCAAAATTCACTGTAATTTAAGCCCAACTTCACCCTAGGCAGGGGACTTTCCCTCATAAAGTGAAGCCACTGTGTGTGCGGTGTGTCTTTGTGTAGTCTCTCTTTATCGCTTTGTCTCTGGTCCCTCTCTCTCACTTTCACACATGCTCACGCACCCTCACCTTAATTCACTGACTTCTCTAGCCAGTCAGACTCAAACGTTGACCCCTGGGTCCCCAGCATCAGTATCACCAGGGAATTCCCTGGAAATGCAGAATCTCGGGCCCTACCCCAGACCGACAGAAGCAGGACCTCTGGGGGTGGAGCCCAGCACCTGGTTTCAGAGAGCCCTCACGTGATTCTTATTGACACTGACCTCTGAGATCATTTGCCTTAGCCTGCCAATGGGATCTCTCCTTTTACCCACCCCCCAACCTCCAAATCGAGCTTAAGAATAAATCACGGCTCTTCTTGGCCTTTAAATGTCAAGGATCCTGAGCTCAGAGAACAAGGTCCTTGGCTGGAAATGCTGAGCTGAAGCCTTGGCCCTGTGAGTGTCAGAGCCCCGGCCCTGGCCAGGGTGGCATTTGCAGCCCACTCAGAAATCATAGCTTCTCGGAAAGGCCCCTCCCTTTCGCTTAGAACTACAATAAAATCCATGTTGGGAAGGACAGTATAAAAAACGAACCTGGCAGGGGAGCTGCAGACTCCAAATGGAACAAGCTGGCCTGGGGGAGGAGGAGGGGCCGGAATGGAGGGACTCCTGGGGCCTTGCTGCCTTGCCAAAGTTAGGCCATAAACACTCCTTCCCCCCAGCCACCGAGATGGCCTCATTTGGCGCTGCTCACCCACTTTGGTCATATAAAGAGCGATAAAGGAAGACAAGGGCGGAATAACCTCTAAATAAAAGATGAGGTAATTTTGAAGGCACATTAGGATTTTATGTGTATTATGGCTTGTGGGTTGTTTTTTTCTTAATTCAAACATGGGGAGGGCCGGCCACTCCACTGCACAGGGCTGTCACCCTCATGAAGCACCAGTACTAGTGATGCAGATGGTCCAGGGCCGGGCTCTGCATCTTGAATGGCTTGGGGAAGGCATGGCATACAGGAGAAAGCAGTTCCGTTCCCTTAACCTGCCTGGGTTTTATCACACCAGGTACAGCCACCACACACACAAAAATGAAGCATCCAGGCCTCTGTCCTTCCTCTTGGGCTTGCATCCCACAGAAGGGGGAGGTCAGGAAGGAACCTCCACAGGACAATGGAGACCGGTCCTGAAACGGCAGGCTGACTGACAGTGGCCAGTGCTGCTTGAAAGTTCCACTGGAGGATGAAGAAGGAAGATGTTTCACCCCTCAGAGAGCATTGACTTTGCAGAGTCCCGATGTCCAAATGCCACAGAAACCTAGAGGAGGGCAGGAAGCCCTTTCCTGCAGAGCCACGAGGGTCCAGGGTGGGACAGGGTACGAAGCCAGGATGGATAACACACCAGTTCTTTTACAATTGATCCAATTTTAGGCCGCTCCAGACAGTGAGGATGCTGAGCTTTCCTGGAGGACAACAGCCCCGAAACTAACCACAAGCTGCTTTGTCACGTGTTTTAAACCTGCACCTTTAACAAGCTGCTTTGTCCCGTGTCAAACTGGGGCTGTGCCACAAATGCTCGTGGCATAATCGTTATTGCAACAGGAGACATCAAGGCCACTTTTGTTCCTCTGGGCACTCACAACATGTCCACCCTAAGCTAAGGGCCTTACTTGCATATGTCCAGCACCCTACAGGGTAGAAGCCTTATCCCCACATTAGAGAGGTAGAAATCAAGGCTTACAGAGGTGTAGTAACTCACCCAAGACTCAGGAGAGGGGCATGGAGGAGAGAGAAGTGACAATGAACAAGGTCTGGTCCCTTCCTTCACAGTCTAGACTACATACAGAAAGGGGATTAGAAGGCAAGGGAAACTTTACACCTGGGGCTCCTACAAACCTGGGGGCTTCATTAACAGTGAGGTCTTGGTAGCCAGGCCTCCTAGGAGGTTCCACTGGACTTGTTCCCATAGATACATGCCAACACCAACCAGCTTCAGGAGTCTCCAGCATCAGCCAGCTCAATACCCCAAGCCAGCAACAGTGAACTACAGATCATACCCGGATCCTTTCACTGACCAGCTAGCCCAGTGTTTTCCAAATCCAGGAAGGGCAGCCAGGTGTCCACGCCCACCTCTGGGATCTAACAACTGTATTGTTTCCAGATGGCCTTGGCCATCAGTCAGTACCCCACCCCAACCTAAAGTCCTCTCCCTAGCAGAAAGGGGCAAGGCGAAAACAAAAACAAAACAACCAAAACCCCGAGGAAACAAGGCTATAGGGTTACAGAATGGAGGAGACCTGGTGTTCGCCTTTTCCAGACTTCTACTCCATCGCTAGATGACCTTCAGCAACTAGTCTAACCACTCTGCACCTCTGCTTCGTTGTCTGCACCATAAAGGCATGAATTGCACTCCCTTACAGTGTGGTTGTGAGGGATAAACGGTTAGTACACAGGAATCTCTTAGACAAGCACCTAGAACTCGGTAGGCACTCCATAAACATTGCTAACCACTATTTAACAATTTATTTACTGAGGACCAGCTGAGGCTATGATAGGTGATGTTCACATGGTCCACACACAGCACCATGCCAGACACGTGCCAGACATGTGCCAGACATGTGCCGGGTGCAGTGGCCCTGGACTGTGGAATCCCGGGATCCCAGCAGGGGGAGGGGCCCAGCACGAAGGCTTCGTGGTGTGCAGGCACTCTAGATCCAGACAGCATGGGATCAAATCCTGATTCCCTAGCTGTGATCCCTCAGACGACCTAGTTATCTGTTTGAAGCCTCCGTTTCTTATGTGTAAAGGGAGGCAGAGTAGTGCCTGCCTCCTAGGGTTTCTTGCAAAGAGATAATCCATGAAAAGCACAAAGAACAGGGCACAGAGCAAATGTTCAAAACCGGGGCCATTACAGCAGTTCCCCCAGTGGGTGCCACAGATAGTACCTAACTCTCAATATACTATGTTTTTATCTGTATGTACATACCTATGATAAAGTTTAAACTACTGTTGCTCTTTGGGACCATTATTAAGTAAAGCACAGGTGACTTGAACCCAAGCAACAGTGGATCTGAGAACCAGGATGGCTACTAAGTGACTACTGGGCAAGGAACGTGTGCAGCATGGAGACTTCAGATAAATGGGTGCTTCATGCCGTAGGCGGGATGGTGCAGGACAGCATGAGATTCCTTCATCCTGGTCAGAATGGTGCACAGTGTAAAATGTACAAATTGCTTGTTTCTGGAATTTGACCACAGGTTACTGAAAGAGTGAAAACTGCAGATAAGGGGCTACTATATATTATGGTATGACCTACCTTCTCCAACACAGTTTAGATGACACCTCTTCCAGGCAGCCTTCCAAAGCTCTCTCCTGCTAAAAATACTAACTCTTATTTATTTCAACCTCTGTCTTGGGGACTTTATTACTTTCAATTTGATTTAACTTGTTTATATTTGTATTCCTATTTGATATATCCCAATGGCCTATAGGCTTCTTGTGAGCAAGGACTTTGCCTATTTGTTACAAGATGTTTTGACCAATTTCTGCCAAGGGCTAGATATCCAGTAAGGTTTGCAGAACAAATGAATGAATGAATGAGGTGATTAGGCTATACCTGCAAGGAGAGGCAGAGTTAAGGCAGGTGGGAACTGAAGAAAGAAAAGAGTAAAGGTATACAAGAGCATTGGTGCAAAAGGCGGTTTTTATGTTTCCCCTTTAGTTAACCCTTGGTACCCAAAACTTCTTTAAAGGCTTCATGTATATTAAGTCACTTACCCCTCACAAGAACCTGGAAGGTGGTTACTATTATCACCCTCATTTGGCAAATGAAAAAAAGCCCACCTTCTGGTCTGACAAGCATTAAACCAATGCTCACAAACAATTAATGACTATGTGATGAGTGTTTCAAGACACAGGAAACCAGGCAAGAGTGAAGGGGAAAGGCATCTGAGAGCGGGGCTGCAGGGAACCCTTGGCTGAGCACTGCTGTATTCCCGGGCAACTGGTCTCCCTCTCGCTTTGAAAGGCTCTGCCTGGTGTTGTCTGGGGATGGTTTTCTGAACAAGCCCACACGACCCCTATGTTGTGGAAGTCCCAGAAGACATGGCCTTTGCCCTCCAGGAACATCGCCTTTGATTTACTCATTAGCACATTCGAAGATGGCAAATGAAAGCTGCCAGAGGGTTCCTGCGCACACATCCGAGGCAGTTGGTGCTTCTTTCAAAATGGAGCCAGAATACTTGTCCCCGGCAGTCCACAGCTGATAACATTTACCAACAGTTGTCCAATAATTGAGTAAGTGATTCAGAAAAAGTGAGGACAGAAGAGTCCGAATCCAATTAGTGAAAAGAATGATTCATAGATAGGGTAACAAGATGTCCCAGTTTGCCAGGGACAGTCCCAGTGCCTGTCTGTTGTCCTAACATAATTATGAGTCACACCTCTTTTTCACTCTCAGAAGTGTACCAAGTTACGTGATCTATGAGGTGGTCCCCCAATTTAGAGCAGTTAGAGTACATTTTGTGAAGAACTGTAGCTTCATTATTCTTCAGATCATAACTGCAGATACAGGTAAACACCATCTGTTCCAGGCAAGCTGGAGAGAGAGAGGTGCCAGCTCGGCTCATAGAGAGGGTCAGGTGTGTGCACAAAACCCCCAGGAGGATCTGGTGAGAGTGACTCACAGGGAGCAAATACGTAACGGATAGATCGAAAACCCCAGCCTGCCAGTGTATTAGCAACCATGGCCATTATTATATCTCATAAAGTCAAGTCATTCGTTGAATGTACCTTTCCTGAGCTTCAAATTCATTGTCTTTAAAATATTGGTGATACTACCTGTTCCACCTTCTTGCCAAGCAGTCGTGACTATCCCACGAGTTAATGAGTATGCCTTCTAAACTGCGAAGTGCTACACCAATGCAAGACGTGATTAGCTATCATTAATTAGTTAGACATCCTTATTAAGTCTTCACTGTTGAATTATATCAGCGTTTGCAAACACAGCTTCTGCCTGCTGACATGTCCCTCCCCCACCATGCCTCCTTGGCAGCCCTGAGAACTAGATCCCTCTCCCCTTTTCTTCCCCACTGTCATCATCCGGTCCTTTGTCTCCCCAATTTAACTGTGACCTCCTTCAGGACAGGGACTTTGTCTCACTCCCTCCTCTGGCACAGGGCAAAGCTTGCTACTTGGAACTTTAGGGACACTCAATTTTTGCTGCTGAATGAAAAACACCCCAGCCTGCCTTGTCTTCTCCAGGCAGAGCCACTCGCTTGGGCCTCTGAGCAATCCTAGCCCCTCCCCTATGTTCTTTATCAAACAGGACTGCACTATGATTTTACATCACCTAAATCCTGCTCCTTCAGGACTGGTTTCTCCTCCCCCCAAGCGCCTGATGTCCTGTCCAACAAGGCACACAGTCCTGGTTGTTGAATGAAGGTTTTGCATCTCTTTAATCTGGTGGTTTGTGCACATGTTATTCCCTCATGTGGTACCCTCTTCTCTCTCCCCTTCACCCACTTATATCCTATCATCCTTCAGATCCCAGCCGGAGCATCACTTCCCCCAGGCGCCCTCCATGCCCTCACTGACTTGCAGGAACCCCTTCCCTTAAACCCTCCCTAAGCATCCTGCTTGGTGGTGTCCTAGTGCTCACCTCAGTGGGAATGTTACATTATGGGATTCTTTTTTAAATATCTGGCTCCAGACCTAGACTATAAGACAGAATGGAACCAGAGAACAGAGCCTTTGCCCACTTTGTGCACTGTTATATTCCACAAACCCAGCACAGTGCTTAAGGGACAATAAAAAGTGGTCAAATAAATGAATCAAGGTAATGGGAAGACACATGGGTGGAAATGTCCAGGAGCCACTTAAGATCAGGGTAGGCATTCCATTGGCTCCACCAAAATCATCCTCGTGACCACCTTTTATCAAGTGCTTCCAACAGAACTGGCAATGAAGTTAGCACTTTAAAGTATATTAACTCACTTAATCCTCCCAAGAACACACCGAGAAGATTCCTATTTGACAGGTGAAAAATATGAAGCACACCTTTTGAATCTAAGTTATAACAGGGAAACACTCAACTGAATGATTTTCCCAACCATGTTGCCCACAAGTCCTAGAAAACTGGCAGAAATGAGGTGCACATTTAAGAATGTATTGGAGGGCTTTTGAACAATTCCGAGGAATGTTATTTTATGACTTTGACTTTTCTTGTCCTAGCCCTGTTCCTTGTATAGATGAAGGTATAGGAAAGAAAGGGATGTAATTCTGCTTCCCTGCTTTCTCCTTCACCACATTTCAGCAATTCTGGAACCCCAGTGGGAAGAGCTGCCATCTAGGCATGGCCCTGGGAAGATCCCTTCCATTTGTGCCAGAGCTTTCTCATCTACAAAAGGTGGATGAATAATACCTCACCAGGATTTTAGAGAGTTAACTAGTGCTTGCAAAGCACTTTGAGATGGGAGATAAAAGAACCTGTTATTAAAGGCAGCGCATAGGGATACTGGTCTCAGGGGAAATTGATTTAGGATGAAGAATTCAGTGCAGGCCCCTCCTGGGCCATACTTCCCTCCACAGGAAACCATGCTGACCTCTCACTGTTCCCTAAACCCAGCATTCTTGCCACATGTTGCTGCCCATGTCATTTCCCTGCCTGGAATCCCCTCCCTCCTCTTCTCCACATATGTTAACCCTCCAGGAACACTTCAGGTCCCATTTGCTCCATAGTCTTTCCTAACCACTCATTCATTCACTCCTTCAACAAGGCTTTGTTGAGTGCCAGCTGAACCAGGCACTGGGGACACCATAAGCTAAATATTCATGTCCCCACGTAACAGAAGAGGAGACCGCAACTCGGACAAGCTGTACAATTCACCCCAGATCACACGTCAAGTTAGTGACTGAATCCACATTGAAACCTGCATTTCCCATGACCCAAAACCCATAGAATCCCCTCTACTGTGAGTCACCTCTGACCACAAATCAAGGTATGTGATCCAACAAGAAAAGACCTCTGACTCACCTGATTATAATTCACAAGCTCAGTACAGACAAGGGGACTAGCTGAGATACGGGTTGTCCTTGAAATTCCTTTCATAACTAGGTCCCTGTCAGTACATTCCCAATGGGGACACTTGGGGTTGGAGCAAGAGGAAGGGAAAGTGCCCCACTCTAAGAAGGAAACAAACTGTGCTCATTCTGCAAACCCTACTTCACAAGTCCCCTGTCCTACCCTCCTCCAAATCAGATCGTCAGGGCCAAGTTCCTCTGAAATAAAAACTCGAAGACCTCACTGCTTTCTTATTCTTATATGAGGGTGGAAAACACAGGAGCCTATATAGGAATGTGGGCTTTCAAGAGCCCCAGGAGAGATCACTGCCCTGCCTCTTACTGACTGTAAGACCTTGGACAAGTCAGTAAACTTCCCTGGGACTCAGTTTCCTCATCTGTGAAATAGGCACACTGATAGCACCATTCTCCTAGGGCGGCTATGAGGATTAAATGAACTACTGTATGTACAGCCCCATGCCTGACATATACTAAGAGCTGGATAAACCCACTGGCTTCTTTCTCTAAGATACAGACATTTCCATGGCTACATACCAGTACCTCAAAAAAGTCACACGGTAAGTGACACCAGAAACCAGTCCTGTTGTCTTCCTACAGGCATTGACCTTCAGAAATGCACACAGGGCTCACTGTCCATGGTACTTAATTCCCTTAAGTTCTGTGATTTTGCTTTGACACCTTTGCTGTAGGAGTATTGGGTTACAGGTGGCTTTGCTAAGGGGCTATGGAATTCCGCATGTGGATTAATACCGACTTCCTTTCCTCTCACAGGAGTTCAGTGGCATTTGGGTGTCAATTGTCACCATTTAGAAAATCATCGAGGCAGTTAATCACTGCACCAGTCACAAGGGACTCAGGCTAACCCAGAGACAGAGGACAAAGGTATACGGTCAGCAGACAAGGGAAGCTAAGTTTTCCCCAGACTCATAAGGAGTTCTCAAACAAGAGGATGCAAGTGTGGGGTTGGGGCAGGCAGTTGGACACTGAGAGGTTGGGTTGGCCACCTTTTGAAAATTAAATTTTATATTAAAATACAATGTTTGGCTTCTTTTGACACATTGGCAGATCTGGCACATTTGGGCCTATACCCTGGCACAACAGCAATCAGCCAGAGCAGAGGGACCTGAGCTGCCTACTTCTCACTGCCTGCACCCCTCACACACAGTGTGTCACACCATGAACCCTCTGCACTCACTTGCATTATTTGTCCAGGCCTGGTATGCTTTGAGTTTTCTAGCCCTCACAGAGCAGTCTCCAGGGCTTGGCACACATTCTTCCTTCCACCTGGAATGCTCTTACCACCTCACCACCCTTCCTCTGCTGCACTGGCTCCTACTCAGAACTCCTACCCATCCTTCAGGACAACCTGAGTTATCACCTCTTGTACCTCATCCTTCCCACACTGGGCTCCTAAGCATTTCAGTTATCTACTGCTGCATAACAAATGACCTCAAAGCCTGTGTGAATTGAAACAACAATGAGCATTTACTGGGGGGTCAGGAATGCAGAAGCAGTTTGCCAGCACGTTTCTGGCTCAGGGTCTCCTAGGAGAATGCAACCATGCAAAGGCATGACTGGGGCATGAGCATTCACTTCCCAGATGGCTCACGTACAGGGCAGGCCAATGGCACTGGCCATCGACAGGCGGTGTCAGTTCTTCACCTCATGGACATTTCCATAGGGCTGCTTGAGTGTCCTCATAGCATGGCAGCTGGCTTCTCCCAGTGATCCAAGGAAGGAGGCAGAAGCCCCAAAGTCTTTTCTAGCTGAGTCTCATCAGCCACACACCACCATTTCTGCAATATCCTCCTTTTTGCTACATAGGTAAGCTCTGCTCAGTGTGAGAGGGGACTGACTACATAGGGCATAAAATATGAGGAAGCGAGGATCATGGAGGGGGTGTGACACAGCAGAGACTGGCAACCACCCTGAGTTTCCATCCGGCTCCCTCCCACATATGTCATGCACTTTTCATGCTGTATTGAAGTTATTGCCTTACTCATGTCTCCCAGTAAAACGCTGACTTATTAAGGGCTTGTCGCTTTCATCTTGCTGTTATCATTGCTGCCAAAGAGTAACAGCTCAACAAAAGTATAGACCACCACTTCTTTCTTCAAAACCCTCCAATTTCTCCCCATTTGACTCAGAGTACAAGGCAGAGTCCCTGCAGTGGTCTACAGACCCTACACAGCCGGGCCCCCATCACCTTTCTGACTTCCTCTTATATTTCCTCCCCTTTGCGAACTCTCCTCCAGTCACTAAGACCAGCTACTCCACACCTGCCAAGCCAGCTTCTCTCTTAGATCCTTCAACTGGCTTTTCCCTTTTCTTGAAATACTTTTCCCTATGTATCCTCAGGATTCATCCCACCAACTGCCTCAAATATCACTCAAAAATCATACTCAAAGAAAAATCTAAGTTGGTCTCCCACCCACAAGCATTTTTTTAATCTTTTTTTTTTACTTTGTTGTTCAAGTACAGTTTTCTGCCTTTCCCCCACCCCAGTCCAACCCCCCAGCCCTCCTCACCTCCCTCCCATCTCCACCGCCCCTCCCTTGTTATTGTCCATGTATCCTTTATAGTTGTTCCTGGAAACCCTTCACCCTTTTCCCCTGAAATTCCCTCCCCTCTCCCCACTGGTCACTATCAGCCTGTTCTCAATTTCAGTGTCTTTGGTTATATTTTGCTCGTTTGTTTTTTTTTGTTGATTACGTTCCTGTTAAAGGTGAGATCATATGGTATTTGTCTTTCACTGCCTGGCTTATTTCGCTTAGCATAATGCTTTCCAGCTCCATCCATGCTGTCCCAAAGGGTAGGAGCTCCTTCTTCCTTTCTGCTGCATAGAATTCCATCCACAAGCATTTTTGACTCCTGTTAACCATCTTTATTTTCTCATATAGTACTTACCGCCATGCTATTTATTTATTTATTTCCATGTATTGCTTAGCATCTTTCTCTTCCCTCAAGAACATAATCTCCTGGAGGGTAGAAGTCTTTGTCTTGCTGGCTGATAATCTAGCCACCTAGATTAGCACCTAGAACACAATGCATGTTCACAAAATAATTGTTGATATAAATGAATAACAGAGGCAACTAATTTATTGGAACCCCCTGAATTAGATGTCAGAAAAACTGCCAAATTATTTTAAGTTGTAAGTTAAGAAAGTTCAAGATTCCCTTTTGGTTTATAAAAATGGTTCTAGAAGATGCCCAGAGGTGCATGATCGGCCCATGAACATGTGTTCAGGACACAATGTGAGATCCTGTAAGCCAAGAGATCCTGTGTGCCTGACCCTGTGCTTGGCATGTAATGGGCATCCACCCAGACTTAGTTTCTTTGACTTCTCTCACCTGAGAGAACAGGAAGTGACTTCTGGTCACACTGCTGTGAGCATCCCCATCATTCAGTACAGTCTGATGATCTAGTGCACACATTCACGGGGGACAACTCAGGGTCAGTCCCCAACTTTTCTACTTATTAGCAAAAGGAGCTTTGATGGGGACCCTGGCTCATGGGGTCCACCACACTGTGGATGAGATACTAGACAAATTCACATGGACTACCGAGTCCTGTGGAGGAAATGGGACGGCATGGCTGTTCTCTCAAGGGGAGAAAAAACCTCGGCCCTTGCCCTGACTGGCCTTTATTGGGTTTCTCCACACATTACATGATCATCCACATTTCCTACGCACATTTTCACTTTAGGTGATTACCTTTTACAGAAAACAAAGGAGATGATGCCACTAATCACATCACAGAAGGACACTTGCAAATAAAAAGGGAAAGGTGGTTGAACCAGTTACACTCCATACCGGGGAGTTTTAGCATGGATTTCAGGAAGTTACAGTAAGCACTTGCTGTCTCAATTTAGGGTGAGGAAATCTCATAGCAGTCTAGGTACATTGCAGGCCTGATTCCCCATGGGAGAACCTATCCATGGGCGCGGGTCCTGTGCATCTCCAAATGGGAGCTGGGCCCATGCCACGCAGAATGGTCTCCTACAGAGCCTCTCTGTGCCTCAAGTTTCTTGTCTGTAAAATGGGAGTTGAAATAGATGCCTTTTCCCATTTTTGTGCTGAGGACTAAATGAGATTGAGTGTGTCACTTAGCACAGTGCTTGGCACAGTCATAAGAAGCATTTCCTAAATGCTAGCAATTGTCATTCTCCATTACTTACAATGCAAGGCTACAGTAGAACATTAGGGGGACCAGGAAAAAAGGATTTATCTTCTGGAGGTGGGCCCCTTGTAGTACAGGCTTCCCCTGCTAGCTGAGTGTTCTAGGAACCCATCTGTATCAGTGCACCAGCTGATATTGTTGTCAGAGTCTGCATTCAGCTTCAATTAATTTTTTTGAGGACTCTTTCAATGTGTTTGCCCATTTCATGATGGGTGATTTTCGAGCACACCTGCCCACACAGCACTGAGTGTTCAGCAGTTTTTGACAAAAAACAGCATGACCCACCCCTGTGCCCCACCCTCCCTATTCACCTGATCTCACCCCTAGCAACTTTTTTCTGTTTCCCCAGATGAAAAAAAGTCTTCAAAGGGAAAAACATTTTGCTGCTGTGGAAGAGGTAAAACAAACAAACAAAAAAAGGGCAGAAGCACTAAAAGGTATCAAAACTGATGAGTGCAAACTGTTTTGAGCAGTGGAAAAAACATCTTGATAGGTGTATTGCATCACATGGAGAGTACTTTGAAAGTGACTGAAGTTTAAACATGTAAGAATAAATACAGAAGTTTTTATAAATAAATTCCAGGTTTTGGGGGGTTCCCCCTCATGTATTAAAAATGTCAAAAAGATAAATTTCATAAACAGTGCTTTTAATGTCCACATCAGTATGGGTTAGAGGATTAAATCTATTCTAATTTCTTGCTGTCTGGGTAACATGCCATCCAGAAGACCTCAGATATAAAATCTCTTCATATACCTTGCATTTGAGGAGAGAAAAAAAATCAATGCTGTTTTTTTCCCTCTCTTATCCTTTGCTTATTTATATGCCCAAATAAGGTTACTGTACAAAACACAATCGAGTGATCTATAAATAATGAAGAGTGTAGTCGGCATCAGCACTGAAATGTTCTAAATAGATTTCTTTCGCCCAAATCTTTCTCTGCCCCACATCTGACCCTAAATGTAAATGCAGGCAGTCCAGGCAGCATATAAAAAGCCCGATTGACCCGCTGACCCAGTTTGCAGAGACAGCACAGACAGACCTACTTTGGCAGCAGCTGTAGAGGAACGTTTTGGCCACACAAGCCAAAAGCTATTCACTTATTCACTGTAATGAGTCCTTGAGCCCCTACTGTAGGCAGTTCCTGGGCCCTGGGCTCAGGGAGGCTTGTAAGATGTGCTGACACACACCTCTGTCTAGGGCTGGCTTAAGTCTTGTATCTGTTATGAGCAAAGAGTAAAAAAGGCCTTTCTGCTGTTTTTTAGAGAAGTAAGTGGCCAATGGCAGTAAGATTTGTGAGACAGCCTGCCTGAGCTGACTGCATCTTGTAAGCGACAGGGCAGATCTTTTCATGTTGCAAATGCTCATCTATTTTTCCTTCTACTTCTTTTGTCTGCCATGTTATTCCTGCTGAGCAGGACAGAAAGGCAAAGTGATCCACTGGGCATAGTCATACCACACTGGGATAGGAGAATGAAATAATGCAGGGTGGGCTGCACCTCAGGATCCCCCTAAAAATAGTATTTTATACATACAACCTCATCTTTTGGAAGTCGATGGGCAGGTCATCCCAGCTTCCCTGTCACTACTCCCAGCTTAGCAATTGTGTAAACATGGCCAAAGTACCTCTCACAACTCTGGCCCTCGGTTTCCTCATCTGCTAAATGGGGATAACAACCCACAGGGTTTTACAAGAATTAAATAAATGAAAACATCCAAAACTCCTGCTATTAAGTTAATTAGTAACAGCACTGTTGTTACTATTATTGGTTTGTTTGTTTGTTTTTGTCTTAACCATGAATCCCTCAAAAATTCCCCAAAATGGGGCTGCTTGCCTATGTAGCTTGTTGGGAAAATGCTTTGGAGAGAAACTGGGAGGGAGGAGGGGGTGAGGAGGAAGCAAGGGGAGAGCCAAGCAAAGTGTGACTGCAGCTGAAATCTGGTCCCAGCCTGAGCCCATGGAGAACCCTAGAATGTGACTATCACCTCAGAACTGCCGCCCTTGAGGCAAGGTACCCACCAGCCACCCACAGGGGTGAGCCATCCACGAGGGAAGAGCATAGCCACCACGGAGAGGAAGTGTGACTTCCCAGGCATCTCTCGGGGAGGGACAATCTCCTAGAGAAGAGTACAGCTGTTGGCCTGAAGAGCCAACCACCCCCACAGCTGGACCCAGGAAAGAGGGTCCAGGGGAGGCTCCAGCACCATGGACTATGTTATATCAAAAATCAGATGTCATTCCTTCACAGGCTCTGCCCATCCTCCCACCCAGCAGTCAGCTACTGATCCTCATAGCATGTTGCCTTCACCGTTCTCACAGAACTTAACCTCTTTTTGTACTGTAGCCATGTAAGTACAACTGTTTGGGTGTATTCTGCCCCTCATCATCTTCATCCCTACAGGAGTTCCATGACAGCTGAGGCAGGACTAAAAAGGGGCATTGTCCGCCATGCCTACCTCTTTGTATTCCCAGTAGCCAGCACAGGGCATAATAGACACTCAACAAATTGGAGCATTAGTTCAGACATGATAGTACTATGCCAGCTCTTGGGAATTTGTGAATGAAAAAAATTAATATTGAAATTTAAAAGCACAGATGCCAAGAAAAACTCTCTTGGGCAATGAGTGTAGTTGGAGTGTCTGATGTTTTCAGCAACTCAGAGTGCTGAACAGCAGTGCCCTGGGAGTGAGCACCTCTTTAAATATTTTTTCCCATGTACCTTGCTCACCTCACCCTAACCAGTATGTTCACTGCGGGAGAGGGGGATGGGCAGCATTAAAAAAAATGTATTTACCAACTTTTTTCCTTGGGCCAAGTACTAAGGTCATGAATATGAAAATCACAGTCATTTCCTTAAGGAGCTTCCATGTTTGAAGGATACAGACATGAATACAGACAATTTCACCCCAAGAGAGGTGGCACTGAGATGGCAGAGGGTGCAGGCCACAGCCCTGAACGCTGATGGAGGGGGAGATGATCACAGCATGCTCACAGAGGAGGTGATACTCACTCTAGCTACTTCCTGAAGGCTAAGGAGGAATCTGACACAAACAAGAAAACAGTGTGCATAGAGCTGGGAGACAGGGTAATGTGGATAGGAAGGCAGAATGATTCAGAACAGCTGAATTTTCTGGACCAGAAAATGGGTCATCTCAGACTCTGGAAGGAAATGTTCATTGAGGAGCTTCTGAGCTGGTGAGCACATCAAAGTGCCAGGAGGGTGATGTGCCCGGAGAGGCATGACAGCTCAATGACACGCTACCATGCCTTACCTTGTGCGTCTCCTCCACTTGGCTGTTCCCGAGTTGCATCCTTTACCATAAACCAGTAAATGTAAAAGAAAATTTTAAAAGATAAAGAAGAAATTGGGGGGAAGAAAAGTTCATTTAGTCAGTGAATAAAGGAAGGATAGGAGAAAGGAAGGAAGGAGAGAGGTAAGGGAGGAAAAAGTAAGGAAAGAAAGGAGGAAAGGGGAAATTATTGTTAGCATTATAATACTATAGTAATCCTAATAATTTGTTGACATCAACCTCACTTCAGAACCTTTACATCCACTTATTATCTCATCTAATCTTTACCGTAATCCTGTAAGATAAGTATAAAAACCCTCTATTCGTCAGGGGAGGACCCCTAGAGGTTTAGTGACAGCCCAGCATTCTCTAGCTACTTGAAGACATTACTTGGTTTCACACTCAGGTCTTTCTGACTCTCTTCAGAAAAAGCAGCTACCCCCGGTATTAACCTGATGGTTTGAAATCTGTATATCTGTACCTGACAAGGTTCACAGAGGTTGGTTAATTCTTTTGAATTTCTGAACAGTCTTCTTCCCAGCCTATTCTTAATTTCTTAAACATTTCCCTTACCTTAAAAAGATGACAGGTTCATTAAGCTATGAGACAGTACCCGCTCATTAATGCATGCTAAATTGCCATGCAATTTCTATAGAATTAAATTACATATTCAATGAATAAGCAAATAATTCATCAAGACTAATGCTACTTCCATGAATGCCAAAGTAAGATTTGGGCCATTTACTTATCAAATGCTAATTTTTAAAAACTCACAATGAAATAAATAAATCATCAACTCAAAAGTTTAATTTGGTATTCTGGCTCAATCAGGAAAATATTCACAGTACTGGGTATTTCCTTGGTTTCCAAATAAGGTGGCACACAGAAACAGAAGCCTATGCATTTCCATTCAGCTGAGTGATTACCTGCTAAGGTTATATGGCTAAAATGCATGCACACACACAAAGCCAAGCATGGTATTTACGCTATTTGATAGGAACCATATGCAAGGGCAGTAAAAATAATTAAAGCAAATTTGGTATTTTGTAGGATCTGCCTGGTCCTGAGCACCAGGAGATTGTAATTAGGAGTAGGATCACCTCTCTGCTCTAGAGTTCTCACAGTGTGGTCCCTGCACCAGCAGCAGCATCCCCTGGGAACCTGTTCCCAATGCAAATCTTAGGCTCCCCACCCACCAGTCCTTTTGACTCAGAAACTCCGGGGGTGGGATGATTCCTTAGGTGATTCTGACATAGCTACAGTTTAAACCACTACTCTAGATGTATCGAATAGCAAATGAACTTGGGATTTTCCCTTATATAGACCCATCTTTGAACCAGTTGTATGACCACTCTAGGCCAGTTACTTTACTTTTCTGAGCCTAATTTTTATCCTTTACTTTAAAACAATAAAAAGGTTATAAAATGAATGATACCTTGTTCTGAAAATTGCTGGTGGCTTCACTGAGATGCCAGGGGCAGTACTAGCCCAGGGAACAGCATCCCTTCCTTGTACTGAATTGTCCGTTGTCGTTTCAGCACCCTCTGCTCCCATCTAAGTTCTCCTTTGCATCACTCGGAAGAAGCAGGGCTCATTTCCCAGAATGCCATGCCGGGCGAGGTTCCCAAGGAGAGACTGGGTGGCCAATGAGAGACTTCCCGGTGAGGGCTGGCCAATGAGAGGATGTTCCAGTGGGAGCTGCCCAGTTAGAGGACTGGACTAGATCTGGAAGGCACAGGGGAGTGTGGGGAGTGCTCTTTGCTTCGGAGGCAGTAGCAGCAGCCAGGCCTGTGCTGCTTCCCAGAGGAGTCCTGCGAACCATCCATTCTTATTGCCGTAGTCTCACTTTGGATGGGAGCTTCTCAGACATTCTTGAAAATTAGAGCTCAGGAAACTGTGTTTGGGCACTCAGGTTGAGATCACCCATGGTAGTGTCCCTGATCTTTGCTCCTTCAGCCAGCCGTTCAGTACTGACATGTGCTCCTGATTCCTCTTAGTAAAGGCCTTATTCCCTGGAATCTACAGGGTAGCTTTTGTTCTCCCAACCAAACCCTGGCTTATACACGTCTATGCACCTCCCTTACCCAGGAAGATCTTCTTCCCAGAATAAAAGGAAGGACTTCACTTCCTCCGGAGCTGGGAGGATCCCCTGGCCATCTGAGGGCACCCAACCTAAATGTACAGCTTCCTACTCCTGGGCTTTTCCTCACGGTCATGTTACAGTCCTATTGCTGGCCTGTTCTTGGTATTTTAAATAACTGCTGAAAGGCCTTCCACACTTCTGAGTGCGATTTTGCTTCATCGCAAGCCCCATGCCCCCAGTCTTTATGCAAATCAGTGGGGAAATATGATTCAATTAACAGAAACTTGCTTAACAGTCATCACGCATTGGCTTGTTTTTTTATTTGACTTTTAATGTCTTTATAATGTCATATAAGCCATTTTTTCTCCCCTCTTCCAGAAAATGGTTCTAAATATAAAAGACAAGATAATAATGAAACTTCAAATAAGTTAAGCGTTTACAGCACTTCAAAGCCCTGTGATATTTTCTCCCTGGTCAACAGACATTCTCAGACTCACACAGAGGAAGAAGCTGAGGCACGGGGAGGTCAGGCATGTTACCACGAGTCACATCGATGGTTCGAGGAAGAATGATCACTGGAACTTCAGTCCCCCAAATGCCCCAACAAATCCCAGTTTCTTGTTGGGTAGAAATAAGTCTGTGATTCAATGCTAAATAAATTGTCTGGACCTTCGTAATAAATTCTTTATTAGCAGAATTAGGTCAAAATTACAGACAAGATTTTCTTTCTCCATCCTCCCACCCCCATCCCCTCTCATTTTCTCTGAGACAAGACTTTTTGGAATTTTAGGCATGCAGTTTTACTCGGGGATTTGAGCTTTCTGGCTAAAAGGTTTTGCCCAGAACATTGGCAGGCTTCCAGAGTTCTGTTTTATAATGAATATTCCTTCTGTTTTGGACTTCTCGCTTTTCCAAGGCCATGGCTACCCAACCTGGCTGTGGTAGAGATGTTGTTACACTAAATCAATAAAGTTCTGCAACACAGAATTATCCCAAAACCAATTCACAGAGATAGTATCAATGAGGATATGAAGGAGGGGAATGTCTTAACCAAGACATTGGTCCCATTGATATTCAAGTTAGGTAAAGAAAATATAACTGGAGATGAAAATGGAGGTTGAGACATGTTCCAAAATGAGGTCTTTGAACAAGATGCAAAAGAAAATCAGAATAGGTGGCAAAGATTTATGCATTAATTGTTTACATCTCTCATATAAAAATTGAGTATATTAAAAGGATCATTGCCACCCAGAAAACTACAACTTTTGTCTTCTTGGGTTAGTTGGTCCCTCCAGGTAACACTCTCATTCAGGACCCAGAATGGTCTCATAAATAGTCTCTCTCCTAGAAGTGACCAGGTCCAGTCCATAGGAAGTATAGAGATTGAGTGGGGATGCTTACAGAGGATTTCCTTGAAGAAAGCTCTGCCACCTAAAGGGGATTTGCTTTCTGTTACCATGGTAGTTATGCTTGGCTGCATGACATGTCATCCCAAAGCTTAATGGATAATGATCCATGATTTCTCACGTTTCGCTGAATGAGAAATTCTGGAACAGCCCAGCTAGCCAGCACTGTCTTGAGCTCTCATGATGGTGCAGTCAAATATCACCAGGAATGCTTCATCCAAAATCTTGATGGGGGCTGCAGGACCCAGTCCAAGCTGGTTCACTCACATAACTGGCCAGTTGATGCTGACCTTTGGCCACTTCTTCACTGTGTTATCTGCATAGAACTTCTTCAGCATCCTGATGGTATGGTACCTGACCTTTCCCAGAGAGAGCAAATCAAGGGACCAAAGCTACAATACCTCTTATGACCCACCCTCGAAAGTTGTGCTATCACTTCTGCCATATTCTGTTGATCACATAGGTCACCCTTGATTCTGTGCAGGAAGGCTAGGATCACAGGGGACATCAAGAAGACTGGCTACTATGAACATTCAGTGCACTGTGTGTGACTTATGCTGAGAAATCTAGAGGAAAGGACTAGCTGAAGCAGTGGAGTCAACAAGCGTTAGCAGAGGAGGGGGGTGCCCCATGGACCAGGTGTGGGCTCTCTGTGAAAGAACCCTGCTGGGGAGTCATCTTAGACTGGAAGTGTGGTGTAACGAACCCTGGTCTCAGAAGGGCCCCACACTTAGGTCTAAATGCTCCGCTACTGTCATCTTGAAATTCTTAATACTTTTTGAGCCAAAAGCCCAATGTTTTCATTTTTGCACTGGGCCTCACAAACTAGGTAGACAGTCCTGACTAGAGGCTAAGGAAGAAGATACTCATCCCTGAAAATAAAGATGTGCTTGCCCAGTCTGGAATGTGGAGAAGAGATCCCCCATGGAGGGTTCCTTGAAGAACCCATGGGAGCAACTGCAGGAGGGTTTGCTCACAACCTGTGAGCCTGAGTTCATCCAAAAAGCATAGCTTAAGACAAAGGCTTGCATGCAGGCAGTTTGTTTTGGGAAATGACCACTGAACAGAAAAGTGAGCATCTAGGAAGATTACAGCAGGGAGGAGGAAAAGCTGACCCTCAGTTGTATTATTGAGCTCATTTTTCTGCGGGCATCCCAGGCTCCCTCTCACTAGGAACCCTCTCAGAGCTTTGTGGGACACTCCTCGGTATCAACCTTCTGAGACATGTGAAAGGGGAGCATTTTCCCTCCAAGTGCCACCCCCACTGGTCAAGCAATGCCCTCACTGGGGTCCCCATCCACTGTGCATACATCACAATGCCTGAGCAGTTTCCTCTGGCATCCAGCAGGGTGACAGCAATGACACCATGGGGCACGCACACACAAAAAAGAACCTGTGTTTTCAAGTCACTCCTTCTGCAGCTGGTTGATAAAGAAGAGATAGAATGCCCTGGCTGGTGTAGCTCAGTGGATTGAACGCGGGCTGCAAACCAGGCATCGCAGGTTCAATTCCCAGTCAGGGCACATGCCTAGGTTGCAGGCCATGTCCCCAGCAACCACACATTGATGTTTCTCTCTCTCTCTCTCTCCCCCTCCCTTCCCTCTCTAAAATGAATAAATAAAATCTTTAAAAAAAAAAAAGAAGAGATAGAATAAAAATTGGGCGGAAAGGATGTGAGGGGCCCATGTGGCAGTACAATCCCCGTGCCAGAGACAGCCCTATGAAAATCTCCTCAACCCTGCCCACTCCTTCCCATTCCAACACTGGAGGCTCAGAGCCTTGGGCAGTGAGATGGGGATAGGGAAGCAGCAAAGGACAGAAGAGGCCAACTCCACCCTTTCCTTGACCGCTGGCTTCCCGCCTATGCTCCAGGAAGGCAAGCCTCAACTTTAATTGATTTTGAGTGATTCTGGATGAGACATTTCCATTCCTCCACTGAGATGCTGTTTGATGATAAAATGAAGAGGGACCAGAAAAATCCTGTGGCCTGTATGAGTTCTCTCCCAGGGTGATAGAGATAAATAGGACCCTGGAGAGGATTGATTGATTAATTGATTTTTAATTTTTTTAAATCTTCACCCAAGGACATGCTCATTCATAAGCATGGGGAGAGAGGGAGAGAGAGAGGGAGAGAAACAATGATAAGACAGAGACACATAAATTGGTTACTTCTCGTATGTGCCCCTACTAGGGACTGAACCTGCAACCTAGGCTTGTGTCCTGACCAGAAATCAATCTGGTGTCCTTTCACCTTGTGGGATGACATCCAACCAATTGAGTCTCACTGGTCAGGGTTGCACATTTTTTCACTGACACTTTTTTTACACTGTCCCTCCACCTGGGATAAAGGCAGCACAAGGAGGAAAGAATCACCAAGGCCCAGGTTAGTTGCCAACACCTTCGGGCTAGCCTGTGCTCTGTTCTAACCCCCACTCATAGCACTTGCCATTTTGTGTTAATAATTGTTTCTACATGGGTATTTCTCCCTTTTACTTTGTGAGTGTCTTCAGGGCTAAAGTCGTGTCCCATTCATCCCTGGGCCACTGTTGCCCAACACTTTGCTTGGTGCGGATACCAGGAGAACATACACAGTTTCTGCATAAATGGGAGAGTTATAGCTTAGTGATATTGTACTGTGGGAGGCAAAGTACAGGGAAGGAGACAAATGAATGTGTGTCACTTAGCCTGGAGCTCTCGACAAATGCCAATTGTATAGAAATCAGACTGCTGGCCTCTAAGCTGGAAGAAGCGCGGTCAGCCAGAATGCTCTGAGTGAAGGAATCGGAACAAGCGCAGGTACGTTTTGGAGCTATTGATGAGTTCAGCTCTAGACTGCCGCAATAAAGCAAATATCACAATAAAGGGAGTCACACATATTTTGGTTTCCCAGTGCGTATGAGTTATAGTTATACTATACTGTAGTCGATTGAGTGTGCAATAGCACTGTCTAAAAAATAATGTACAAGCCTTAATTTAAAAATACTTTATTGCTTAAAAATGCTAATCATCTTCTGAGCCTTCAGTGAGTTGTAATCTTTTTGCTGGTGGATGGATCTCACCTTCAATTTATAAAAAATGCAAGATCTGCTGAGTGCAATAAAGCAAGGTATGCCTCTAACACAGAGATCGTGGCTGCGAATACCCCCAAACTATGCCAACGCCCATGCTGGTTATTTATTTCTCTTGGCCATTTCCCCACTGGGATGACTAATAAAATTCTTTTTAACATCCTTTGTATTCATCTTGAGGCAACGGAAAAGGACAAATTCTCCTGCCGCCCAAGTTCCTCTTTATGTTGAGTGGATCTGTCTACCACGGTGTTCAGGACGTGTGGTATGCGTTAGGCAGCAGTATCTGATCCCCGTCCTGTCAACAGTCATTATAATTCCACCCGCCTGTGCTTGGTTCAGAAAATCATGAACATGTCCCTGTCTTTGTCCCCAAAGAGCCTACTGTCTGTGTGAATCCTTTTAACAATGAGCTGGATTTCTTCAAAGTCTAGCTATTTATTTTGTTTGTTTGTTTTTCTAAGACTATTTCTGCCCTGGCTGGTATAGCTCAGTGGATTGAGTGCCGGCCTGCAAAATCAAAGGGTCACTGGTTCGACTGCCAGTCAGGGCACATGCCTGGGTTGCAGGCCAGGTCCCCAGTAGGGGGCACTTGAGAGGCAACCACACACTGATGTTTCTCTCCCTTTCTGTCTCCCTCCTTTTCCCCTCTCTAAAAATAAATAAATAAAATCTTTTAAAAATAAAATAAAATACTATTTCCTACACACCTTAGTCAAATCCCCCACCATGACCTATCCCACTGCTTTCTCACTGAGAAGACCTGTCTGATGAAAACCACGGATGGCAGGAGTGCCCAGAGGAGGGGACCAGCCTCACTTAGCCCCAGCATCAAGGTTCCCAGCTCCTACCTTGTATCTTCTGGCAGTTCTGTGAGCTGAGCCTTCAGTGCCTTCCTGGGGTGACCATATTCTGGGGGAATCCTGAGCTACAGAATGAAAGAATTGGGGAAAGTTTTAACAGATTCTTCATGCTTGAATTAATTAAAGAAACAATCCCTTGCTCCCTTCACTCAGATGGGACAGAATTCCTTTCCTTGGTGCCACCATGGTATCTCCCTACTCATCCTGAGTCCAGAGGTGATGTGCATTTTTCAGAGGGAAAGTCGGCAAACGAAACACGAGCATCTCAACACGGATGTGCTTTTATTCAATATGCACTGTGTAGAACCGAAAAACAAACCTAAATGTGCTTTTTTTAAAAAAAATTCTTGGTTGGTTTAAAATATTCCGAGAACCGGACCCACTACTCCCTTCCAGAACTCTAGAGAAAGGCTGTCTGACAAGGTCTCTTTGCTCACCAGTGGGTATCTGAACAACATATCTTACTAGGAACATAATTCAAGAAGAGTGGCTCCCTTCTAAACCTCCGTTTTTGGTTCACTCAAAAAAAATATTCCTTTTAGCCTTAAATTTCTCTGCTGCGGTCTCTAATCTGAGGACCATATTCTTTTTGAAGACTTCAGCAATTTCTGTGGAGCCATGTTTAAACTGGGTGAGTGAAAAACTAACTCTCTTTCATAAAAGTGGCATTGTTTTGTAGTCAGGTAATTCCAAGTGGGCTCACTTTTTACTTTCCAGGGGAATAGTGCTTGAGGAAGAAAGGGTCTTTGTTGAGTTTTGTTTTGTTTTAAGAACAGTCAATTGGTTCTTTCTACCCTCCTTCAGGGGCGCCAATCTTTCCAAGGAAAACCACAAAGTTCAAGCAGAAGTAATGAAAAAGGAAAGGAAAGAAAGAATCTGTACAGAAACCAAATTTGTCATGATCTGGGGTTGTTTTGTGTCCTTCTTGTCTGCACCCTGCCCCACCTGGCACATACACAGAGGACTCCCATTTTCAAGTCTTTGTTTTGTAAATGTCCTAGCTGTATAGAGAAAGGCTTGGGGTGAAACGTTGTTATAAATGTCCTCTTTCTCGAGGAATCCTGCCTTCTGAGTTTCTGCTTAAATGTCTTCTCACCTTCAAACTCACCGAAGTTGTTCTTGTTCGGCTGCAAATAAGTGGCTGAGATTTCAATTGTTCTCAATTGGTGCGTTTATCAGCAGGACTGTTGCAGTTTTCTTCAAGACAAATGATTAGATCCTTCCGTCTTTATCAGTGTATTTAAGTGTTCTTCAGGTGTGGACTCACCTTTGCCCTCCACTTCTGCAGCTGTAAATAGCTTCATATGTACATACACATGGTTCCCGATTATTATGAAAAGTTTATTCTTAATTCATGACACCAAACCCCCCATATGAGTGCAAGTTGTTGTTTTTTTTAAGGAACAATATTCTGTATCTGAGTATAGACTGGGAAAGGAAAGAAAATCAATGAGGTAGAGAATGAAAGGCAAAGCAGGAGATCTCAGAGGGTGAGAAAGGGAGAGAGAGAATAAAGTATACTAAGTGTCTAACTGGGCTGATCGCAGGGCTGGGTTCTTGACGTTTTCTTCCCTAAGCCTTAGGGCAACTCTGAGAGGTAGAAAAATTATTATCTTTTTCCTGCTGATGAGGAAATTGAAATTTAAAAAGATGAGTAGCTTGCTGAAAATTCTGTAGTAGTTTGCTCAAAGTTCTATAGGCAAAGCTCTTGGAACCTCCCAATAAGCCCGATAATTTTCCTTTTTTTTTTTTCAGTGAAGTAACTGAGGTTCAGAAATATAAAGTGACTTGCCTAAGATTACCCAGTGACTTAGAGCTGGGATTCGAGCCAGGTCTGTTGTTCCAAAGTAATTGCAAGGCAAATACTAAAACCCAGTGGATGAATATATGCAATGACTGTCTTGTTTAAGTACATCTCTGCCAGCAGAGGAGAAATGCAGACTTTTATTAGTCAGGATAGGCTAAGCTATGCTGCAGAAATAAATAAACCTTTAAATCTCAGTGGTTTAACATAAACATTTGATTCTTACTTGGTGTTCACAGCAGGTCAAGCAATTCTTTGCAGCGTTCTTTGGTGACTCCAGGTGATGTTAATCTTGACACTTGTTGAAACCAGTGCTCGCCAGGTTTCTCCCCTGTACAGTTACTCTGTAAGGCATGGCATTTGGGGGTGGCTTCTTATGCAACAGTACATAGCTCTTATCTAGTACTTCCTTATCTCAGCCAGATCATCCTCTGTAGAGTATGACTTAAACAACAGTTATCTAGGTACCAGACTTCAGGCTTAACATCTTTTTCCTTAAGACACCCAGTTAGGAGATAGTTAACCATTCTTGCTGAGCCAGGTATGGAGAACTTGGAGTCACAGAGCTATGGAGTGAGAGAAAAGGCATTAGAACCAAGCTGTTGGACCCCAAGCCCAAGTTGGCAACTATAGTGTACTGTCCCCACCCCTTGCTATGTTCTCCCTCACCACCCAGCCCCCGCTTAATAGCAGGCTCAATTCCAAAACACTGGATAGTGTTGGATGGAAACTTGGGCGCCCCAGGGAAAAACTCTAGGCAGCACTTGGTCACTAAGGTTCTAAATTAAAAACTCCAAATACCCTTCGGCTTCCCCAGTGGAAGTATTTCCAACACTGTCATTCTAATCTCCCTCCCTCAAGAACTACAGTTGTTTAGAAGCAAAACATTAGAAAGTGAGATAATAGGCTTTGAAATTACCAATATTATTCAACCCCAAAGCTCAAGTGGAAGCATTTACAGCTTCCCCCTCACCCCCTGATAGCCGGTGTTTCCAATTTACCACTGAGAAACCAATGGAGGTGTGAACATGCAAAATTCTACACTTTCCAGCTGGAAAGGAGTTCCATGCAGCCGGTCCCATGCTTTTATGGCAAAAATGCAAAAAGTGAAACCTGGAGGGTCAAAGCGACCTGTCCCCAGTGCTAACTGGAAACCTTAGAAATCCAAAGTGTTTTTGTGCCCAGATGGCATTTGACAAGGACATTGTGAAGCAGTAGAACACATAGTGTTATTTTACAGGAGATCAAGGGCATCCCAACTCTCTGGACAAAGCTGGGAGCAGGACCGGCTTCTGACCTCAAAGCATCATGTCAACAAGAAAGTCCCTGTCTTATTTAGTCTGATTCCCACTCTTCACTGTATGCCTTTAGGATAAATCATGACTTCTCTCAACCCCAGGTTTCTCATCTGTAAAATGGGGATAAGGATGGTCATACCACAGAGCTGCTGAAAGAACAAAAATAAAATAATGGTCATCAAGCTCCTTGGCATGTACCCAAAGGAGTTGAAAAGTTATGTCCACATGAAAACCTGCACGCAGATGTCTGTAGCAGCTTTATTCACGAGTGCCAAAATGTGGAAGAAACCAAGATGTCCTTCAGTAGGTGAATGGATAAAAACATGATGGTACATTCAGACAGTGGAATGGTATTTGATGCTCAAAAGAAATGAGCTGTGAAGCCATGAAAAGACATGAAGGGACCTTTAAAAACAGCCAATCTGAAAAGGCTACATAGTGTGTGATTCCAACTACATGTGACATTATGGAGATAGTAAAAACATCAGTGGTTGTGGGGCGAGACACAGGGGTGAATAAATATGTGGAAGGTAGGATTTTTAGGACAGTGAAAATACTCTGAATGGCACCATAATGGTGGATATGTATCATCATGCATTCATCCAAATTCATAGAAAATACAAAGCCAAGAGTGAATCCCAAGACAAACTATAAACTGTGGGTGATGATACTATGCCAATGTAACTCCATCCTTGGTAGAAAATGTGCCATTTTGGTGAATGTTGCTGATAATGAGGGAGGCTGTAGATGTGTGGGGACAGGGAGTACATGGGAAATTTCTATACCTTCCTCTCAGTTATTCTGTGAACTGAAAACTACTTAAAAAACCAAATTTTAAAAAAATTTAAATGCCATTTATATGATGATTTTAGTTCCAAATCCAAGTTTTTTTAAAATTATTACTTAGCAAAATGTCTTATTTGAAGTTTAAAAGGATTGTGATTGGCCCCCTGGCCTCTATTCAACTCTTTACCTTTTCTTTTTAATTGCAGAAACAGTATCACTCTAGAGACAGAACTTTTGCTTGAGCTCTGACGTCATCTTTGGATGATTTGTTCACAGAAGGTGATCTGCTGATTCAGCACCTTGTTTTATGGTCCAAAGTCTTTTCAACTCAGTTAACTCAGATTTAACCAATTTCCCAAAGACAGGTTCTAAATGCTGCTTTATATGACAGAGGTCCCCGTTTTGACCCTAAGTACCAGTAAAGCACTAGATTTTTTGTTGTTTTGTTTTGTTCATCATAGGCAGCCAAAAGGAGCACAATTCACAAGCTGTTGCAGGAAGTCCTCACATCTGGGTGCTTCTTGAGTCTGTTTGTCCATTAGACCTTGCATCCACTCCTTTCTCTCGATCTATGCCTCTGCTTCAATAAGTTACACAATCCCATCTCTCAAAAATGTTTACCTATCAACACATTTCACAGCAAAGGGGTTTTTGTAGCTAAAACCATTGGCTTCCAAATTTTACCTTGTGTCTTTCCTGGGCCATCCAAAATATTTCCATTAACCCAATGGAGTACAGGTGAGGCTAAGCAAACATTGGTTGAAACAAAGAATGAGTAAATATTAACAGTTAGCAATTATTGAGCACTTACGATATGCCAGGCAATAGAAGTACATTGTGTGTGTGCTGCTGTTTATTTCTCTCCGGAACTCTATGACGTAGTACTATCATTACCCTCGTTTTAAAGATGAGAAGACTGAGACTCACAGAGTCCTGATTCATAGAGCAGGGTCAGCAGAATTTGAACCCGAGGCCCTGTGTTCTCTAACCACGACACTGCCCACTTCATAAATTCTGAATGTGACAATATACAAGTAAATGGACTGTTAATAAACATGTCCATTTCTTTCTTCATACTCTGACCCTCAATTAACTAAATGAGGGTCTATTTGACGTTTATGACAGCCATGTCTTCTGCCTTTTTTAAACTGCTTAATTTGATTAATATCATTCAGGGACCCAAGGTCGGCTAACACTGTTTTCAATAAAAATGTAGTTTAAAAAAATATCAGGTCTACCACAATGGACCACATTTTCTGAGTGACTAGTTTTTTAATCATTTGATCACTAGCTTGTTCTCTTCGATTTGAAAGTCTCTGTCCTGCCCTCTTCAAAAGGCCTGGGTTTGAATCTGTGTTCTACGCTTCACTGTTTGATGCCAGGCAAATTCCTTAACCCCTTCTGCCAAATGTAAACAAGAACCATACCCATCTGACTGGGTTGCTTCAAGGACAAAATGATTAATACACGAACCAGTAAGTGCTTGGAGGAAAGTCACAGAATGAAATCGCCCACATCATTCCAGCGTGTCTCTGGGATTGCATTTGTGACACCTGGAGACAATGGCCAACATCTCAGGGCCCCTTGTGAATGAGAGAGCAGACCAAATGGTCCTTCTGCTTCTGTTTGCCACTCCCACACCCAGTTCTGTGTTGAGATTTCACACAGAAATAAAATATTCCACCAATAAATTAAACTAAAATAAAATGCGTGGAAACTCTTGACTTGCCACTGTTCACTAGGCTCTTCCAATCACAAGGTTCTATATCTTACATTCTGTCACCCACACCGGGAGCTGTCTCCAGCAGCTCTTCCTGTCCACCTGCAACGTGCAGATCTCTTTATTGCACTGCCAGGTGTAGCCGTCATTTACAAGGGAGCAGGCCTGTGTCCTGATAAGGCACAGAAAATGAGCTACAGTCCAGCCAGATGTCCTTCTGCCTTATCTGCAAATCCCATTATCAGCAGTTTTATTGAGGCGGTTTGGGCCAGTTCAATCTCTTATCCTCACCAGCAAATGTTCTCATTCAGTCTTTCTTGGGTTCCTTCGAGAAAATGTACCAGTAATGTCGTATCTATAATTTTAATTGGGCTGTCAATTAAGATATGCTTCCATTGTGTGTGTAATTATTAGATGTGTCCCCACTGTTAATCAGAGAAATGCAGATTAAAGCAAAGATTCTTTTAGAATGATAATAAGCTCATTGCTGGCACTGTCATGTATATTTGGGTCAGTCTTACAGCAACATCTTTCTGCTAGTGCTTTAGCAGCACACACCCCTGCCCTCACATGTACCTCTGACACAATGATTTCACTGCTGAGACTCTGCCTTAAGGGTATATTCCTAAATACAGAATAAAGCTTTATGGCCAAGATGTTCATAGCAGTGTTATTTACCATAACACAGCAATGGAACGATTCGACCACTTTTTAAAAGGAAATAGTCATATGAGCTATTTTATAATCACTGAATAGAATATTTTGTAGCCATTTAAAATTATGTTTTCGTTTATGCCAACAGCTTGCGTAATACAGTGTTGAGTGAAAAGAAAAGGCAGACTACAAATGTACATATGAAGCAAGTACAGAAAACAAAATCTTTTGTTTAAAAGAAAGATGAAGATGATAAAGGCATTAGCGAATGCATGTTATCATGGTTAAGTCCACAGAGCTGCGAGAACACTGTGTCCAGATTTAGAATGGAGGACCAGAGAAGCCTCCTGGAGCATCTAGATGATGAATGAAAGTTAGCCAGGGAAATACTCCTCAAGCAGAAACAGCACATGCAAAGTTCCTGAATCAGGAAAGGTGTGATAAATAGGAATTGCTTAGGCACTGGCTATTAAGTGTGAACCACACATCAGACAGTCTTTCTTTGATATTTACATGCCTAACCAGAATCAGAAGCTCAAGTTTCCTTGTATGTAATAAGGACTGATTTCATTCCCTGAAAAGAAAGTTTGCAACCAGAAGTCTGAACTTGGCATGTGATAGGGAAGGCTGGTAATACTAGTACTTATCACACAAGGTTATGGTGGAGCAAAGAGTTACTACACTTATGCATTTAAAATAGGGCTGGCAAATGGCCAAGAAGCACAGGGAAAGATGCTCAATATTATTAGCCATCAGGGAAATGCAAATCAAAACCACAATCAGATAACACTTCATACCCTTTAACATGACTGTAACAAAAAGACAGATAACAATAAGTGTTGGTGAGATTGTGGAGAAATCAGAACCTTTATACATTGTTAGTAGTAATATAAAATGGTGCAGCTGCTTTGGAAAACAGTTTAGAAATTCCTAACATGGTGAAACATAGAGTTATCATGTGATCCATTATTTCTATTCATGTATGTACCCAAAACACATACCCAAAAGAATAAAAGCATGTCTAGGCAAATATTTGTACAGAAATGTTTGAAGCAGGATTATTCCTAATAGTAAAATGTGGAAACAAGCTACATGTCCATCAGTGGGTGAAGAAATCAATAAAACATGATACATCCATGCAACGGAATATGATTCAGCAATGTAAAACAATGACACACTGATACATGCTACTACATGAATGAACCTCGAAGAGAGACTGTCACAGAGGACCACATACTGTATAACTCCACTGTTATAAAATGGCTAAAATAAGCAAGTCCACAGAGACAGAAAGGAGAGTAGCAGTGGCCTAGGACTAGGGTGTCCAGGGGAGAGTGACGGTCCACGGGCAGAGGGTGATAGAAATTTTGAGAGTGGTGAAAATGTCCTAAAAGTGAGTGTAGTGATAGTTGCATAACCCTGTGAATTTACTAAAAACCACTGAACCATGTTCTTGAAATCTCTGGGCATGTGAATTTCATCTAAATAAAGCTGTTATTTAAAAATAAATAGGGGCCCTGGCCAGCGTGGCTCAGTTGGTTGAAGCATCATCCTGTAACTGGAAGGTTGAGAATTTGATTCCCAGTCACGACACGTGCCTGGGTTGCACGTTCAATCCCTGGTCTGGGCACATAGGGAAGACAACCAATCAATGCTTCTCTCTCAAATCAATGTTTCTCTCTCTCTCTCTCTTCCTTTCTCCCTTCCTCTCTAAAAAAGCAATGAAAAATGTCTACCTGTGAGGATCAAACTAAGGAAATAAATAATGTCAGGCACATGGATGCATAGTATGTGCTTTATGTTAGCTAGTATCACTATTAGTCAATAAGTACCCTTCTTCTGAGGATGAAATGTTGCTTATAATCAGAGAAATTTCTATTTCCAGGGAATGTTAAGAATGAAAGATTGTAAACTCAACAGCCTACAAGGACCAGACAGTAGCCAGGAAAGGGCCATCACTGAGTCGAGTGGGCCCGGCTTAAGGGAGTGGTGGGGACTGGGCCACACTGGAAAGCTCAAGGCCCTCCCTTCTGAGGCGGTTGGCTGATTCTCAGCCTCCACCTACTAGAATGCAAGCCCAGGATTATCAAAGCTGGTTTTTCAGGGGGAAGGCAGAAGGTCAGATTTTTATGTAAAATCTATTGACTTTTTAAGTGTTGGCACCAATTTTAAAATGTTACAAACACTGAGAAGGTCAAAACCTGCATCTGAGCCAGCGTATCAGCAAGTGGGTTTGGGACCTTGGGCCAGTTTGCTGCCTGTGTTCTAAGTACTTCAGCGTGATTCCAATACGGTCCCCAAGCCTCTACCTCTCCGTCTTCCCAAAAGCCAGGTTTACCCCTCACCCCCTCCACCAGAATTTATCCCAGGTACAAAGAGAGACAGAAGAATTCGTACATAAACACAGAGCCCCAAGACATTCTTGTAGATGCCCAGGCAAGGGTGGGGTGGCGTGGAGAAGGATTCGGAGCCCACAGGTTTTCATTCCCACTCTAATCAGAGAAACCTAGAACAGAGACTCTGTGCAAAGACCAAATTCAATTTACAATTATTTATCTCCAATGAAGTCAGTTTTCATTAATTTCCAGCACAACACTCAGATAGACTGGCCAGAATTTCAGTAGGTTCTTATTTAGTGTTTAATCCTCTAATACATTAAAATTAATCATTTCAATTTTGTGGCAAACTGTCCGCAGCCAGCATTCAAGCCATGCACCCGGGCCTCCCCTCCCACCAGTCATCCTGGGGATGGGGAAAGTGGGTGTCACTCTAATTATTTGGGGAGTTGAAAGGTAAAGGGCAAGGAATGGGAAGAGACTTGAGCCTGCGATTATGCACTAATGCTTCAACAGGGAAGCAAATGGCATCCCTTGCATACATTATTATTTATCCATGGAATTCCCCTCTGCCTATTACCAAATCAGTCCTTTTAAAAGATTCTTTGTTGTACCTGTAAAGTCCCCTGGCCAGTTCCCAACATCCACCCTCCCTTACATCTCTCCCCGCAAAGATGCTGCAAGGGTGACAATTCCAAGATGGCCCACGGGCAGCAGGCAAGGGGTTCTGAAGGCACTGGTATTCCAGCTCCCTTGGACTGAGGGGCACAGAGAGGAGTCCATTTAATTTTGCAGACTGGAGGCTGGCTGCGGGGACCTCATGGTTACACATGCAGAAAGACCTATCCTACATGGATGCCCACCAAGATGCCAACGAAGGCACAGAGCTTGGAGCTTCATGCACATTCTCTCCCGAAATCCTTGCAGGATCCTCTGATGTAGGCAAGGGCATCAATCTGAGAAAAACAGAGAAAGCAGGAGCTATGAGATAAAGAACTCTGCTAATCCTGACAACAACAAAATGGGCATTGAGGGCATGCACTCTAATTTAATCTTCGGAATCACTCTAAAGAGTAGTTACGATTGTCGCCGTTTTCTACAGATGGGGAAACTGGGGCTTGCTTCTGTGACACAATCTCTCCAAGGCTCTACATCATTGCAAGTCGGTGCCGGAATATCAGCCTGGGCCTACAGGGCCCCACAGGACTGCCAAGGCTGATGGGATTGCAAAGCCGTGTGCTTGCGTCTATGCAGGGGTCTTCTAACATGTTTAACTCATGGCTAGAGATGCATTTCATATCATGACCAAGTTCAAACACACAGAGAGAAAGAGAGAGAGAGGGAGGATTCATAAAATAATAATTAATCAGTAATATGTTTTGATAACTTTAATATTTTTTTATTCTAGTCCATTTTTGTGAAAATGGTCACAACCTATTTTACTGATTTCATGATTGAATAACAGGTCATCACTTTCCATTTGAAAACTCTGACACTAGGACCTCCCCCCACACCCTCAACCTCTTACCTACCCTTCCCCCTGGTGCAAGTCCTGTCCTCATATTCCCTCACCTCCCTCCCTCTCCTCAGTTCTGGTCAGATCATCCTCTGGGAGGGATTACAAAATTGGGAAGAAAGGGAACCCCCTGCAGGGGGTGCTGTTTTAACTGTTGTGAGGTTTGGTTTGAGTCCCATTTTATTCCTCTGGGCTGGCTCCGGTCTTCATTCTCTTCCCATATCCCTAGCTTGTCATCAAGGTCACGTGAACAATGCCCTGCCTGTTTGTGGGATGGAAGCAAGGGGGAATTCTCAAAGCTTCTCTCTCCTTTGATTAAAACTGGGGGCATAGAGAATATAGCCAATAATATTGTAATAACTGTGTACGGGGCCAGACGGGTACTGGAAATATCAGGGGGATCACTGTGTAAAGCATATGATTGTCTAATCACCATACTGTACACCTGAAACTAGCACAGAATAATATTGAATATAAACTATAATTGACAAATAAAATAAAATAAAATAAAATAAAATAAAATAAAATAAAATAAAAAAGAACCTGGGCTGGGCTGGGTGTGCCTTTTGCTTGGAAGCTCCCTCTAATATCATTCATTCAATAGCCTTTACCAAGAGCTTACCACATGCCAGGCACTGTGCTGGGCCCTAGAAACCACATGCTCCATCAATGGCACCCCGAACACGAAGGCTCTTATGAAACGTGCAGATGTGACGTCAACATAAAAAACATCCAAGCCTGTAGAGAATATTTATGTAAGAGTTTACTTGAGACAAACTGATGCTCTGGAGAATAACAGTGTTGCAGTTTCTTTTATGCATTTAAAATCAAGGCGGGACAGGAAGACTGGAGAGAGCAAGGTGGGGATGAGATTACAGGATAGTTAACAAAACTACGTGCTCTCTTGAGGGTTATTGCCCCCTTCGTGGGATATTACTTCTGGTATTTCTAAGGTGTATTAACCTAGATGCATAAGAACAATGGACAGGGCTGGCTTAAAACCTTTCACTAAAGAAGTTATAGGACCAGGGCGTGGGAACACTACTCACCATAACCTGCCCTGTTAGGAATTTATGGTCAGATCACCCCGTGAGGTGACTTTCCATAACCCCCTTTTTTCACCCACAGTAAGACACAAGCCATCCTGACCCCAGAAGCTTCTGGTCAAGGACTCAGACATGGAAACTCACAGCAGCAGGCAGCTGTCAGACTGCCAATCACAAAAAGATGAGGAAATGGTTAAGACCCTCAAGGGGAGGGACAGGCATCAGGAAAAGTCCTAGAGGAGAACACTGGGTTCCTGATACCTGAATTAGTGATCCCAGAGGGGCAGCCTGAGGGCCGAATCTACACTCACAAGCATGTTTTGCTTCTACACTTAATTTTTTTAATTGGTTGCCAACATTTTAAAGCTTTGATTTTCACCTTCCCTGAAAAACTAGAAGTGTGCCATTACTGGCCCCATATTGAAGGGCAACAATGGGCCGGTACTGAGTAGTTGCTACACAGGCAAATATTCTCTAGTTTGTCTCAGTCCCCACCACTCCCCATTGTGTGCCTCATTTACAATTCCTGCTGGGTCCCTGAGCATCTGGGTTTGCAGCCCTTGCGGGTTAGAAGTTAGAGTTTCTACACCTGCACTTGTACACATTGGTGTTGGCCTATGCTTTGAAGGAAACATTTTTCCAAGGTCTAGGTCAGCTCACCAGGGCAAGAAAACAGTTTGTCCAGCCAAGAACCAATGTATTGCCTGGGACTCTGGGTCTTCCAGGACCACACCCTGGTGGTCAGCCACTGGATAGCACATGAACTCAGTCAAAGAAGGGAAATTCTAACATCATGTCTTGATTTTTATTAAATAGGAACAATGCAGAATTGTGCCTTCCAGAGCTTCCAGAATTTTTGCTTTTTCTGGATGAATGGGGGCTGTAAAATAGTAAGCACTTGGAATAGTGGGTCAGCCCTGAAGCAGTTGGAGACAGGAGAGGTGTGGGACAGGAGTACTAGTCACCAAACATTACATGAGCTCTCCATGATGCCAGGCCTCACTTTCTCATCGCTCCAGTGACAAGCGTGTGTTGGTCTGCTACTTTTCATGCTGACAAAGTGACAGAGGACACAGATATCAGGGGTCTGTAGGTGAAGCACCTACTATTAATTTAAAATAGCTCAAAATATAATTTTCTGCTAAATGAAGGGCCTATATTAACAATTGCTAACATGTGCTGTGTGGGGGCCAGCCACCAAGCTCTATATCAAATGCGTTATCTCATTTCTACAAGATCTTCAATAAGATAGATGTCATAATTATGGAGGTCCCATTTTTGAGGTGAGGATGAAAGAGCTCATGTGACTTGTCTGATTTAGCAAGTGTTGAGGACAGAACAGGCCCCCAAGCAAGCCGATTCCCCATCCCCTGCTCGTAGACAAGATTCTGATATAGCCAGAAGGTAACCGAGAAGGTCTACCCACTGGCTTCGTTCCTTCACCCACTGGAGGGCGAAACTGTGCTCATTCTCTCTGAAAGGATAACTTGAGTAATTACTATGGGCCAGGCTTGATCCCTGCACTTGTGACGTTTATACTCTCATGGTGAAGGGGCAAGAGGGCTCCTTCTCTGATGGCTAGAAAAGGTCACTGTTAACCCAGTTTAGCCAGGGACCCCCTGAATCCCACTCAGAGAACAAATAAATGTTCATGACTCAGAGCAGCTTAATAAATGCTCTTTGTGACTGCTTCACGCTCCAAACTTGCATGACTGTGTAAGATGGCCCTGGGCCAGGGCAGTAAAGGAAGACTCCATGGAAAAAATGGGGCTTTCTCTGGGTCCTGAAGGAAAGGCAGTAGATTCTTAGACAAATCAAGAAGAGGCAGCACGACTGGAGGAACCGCCTGAACAAAGGTGCTGAGGTGAGGACTTGTGTATTACTCAGAGTGACCACAAATAGACCTGTTTCCCTGAACGGCAAGTTTGTGGGAAGTAGGGTAAGGTAAGGTGGAGACCAGATGCAAGAGGGCCTGGAATGCCAAGCACACGATATGGGGCCTCATTTCAGCTTTGGAAGGCACTGAAGAATTTTCAATGAAGAGGAAAGGTCATCTGAGTGCAAGGTTAAATGGAGATGAGGAACTATTAGGAATCAATGGCAAGATGCTTCTAGCAGCTATGTGTGGTGGGTAAAGGAGAAAGGAGAGCCAACAAGGGAAATAGCAGAACAAGCTGGAAATGGGGGAATCACGTTGCTAGAATGTAGAGCAATACCAGAGATTCTCCACCCAACTATTGGGCCTGATAGCTTTCTTATGTGGGGCTGTTTGGGGACGTTGAGTGGCATCCCTGGCCTCTCCCCCCGAGGTGCCAGTAGCAAGCCTCATCCCTTTGAAACAACTTCAAATGTCTCCCGACATTGTCCAGTGTCCTCCAGGGCCAACATCACCTCTAGTTGAGAACCACTGATTGATAAGATTCAGAAGAACAATCATTTTGCCCTGATCAATGTGGTTCAATGGGTTGGACATTGACCTGCAAAGCTGAAGGTAGCCAGCCAGTTTGACTCCCCATCAGGGCACATGCCTGGGTTGTGGGTTTGGTCAGCTTAAGGAGAGGCAACCAAGGTGGCCGATTGATGTTTCTCATCCTCTCTTTCTCCCTCCCTTCTCCTCTCTCAAATAAATAAATAAATAAATGACTTCTAAAAAAAGCAATCATTTCCAAAAGGGATGGGAGACAACATTCTAAATAGATGCACTTTTTAGAATGCACTCAGATTTTTTTCACTCCCTTCTCATTATCAGTTTCCCTGACAGCTGCAAAGTCAAGTAGGAAAACGGGAACTGGGAACGAGGCCATTGGCCTTGGTGATGGACTGTCACTAGGTACCTTCAAGAAAGCTCCTTCTGTCATGAAATCCACTTAAAATGAGTTACGGATGAAACGGGCCATTGAAACATGAAGACAATCGAAGACGAGCCATTCTCAGGACGACAGAAGCCCTCACTGGGGATTCTGCAAGTCCGGAAGAGAAACAGGCTCCTTTTCCCACTGGCTTCCAAATGAAGGTCGGAATGGGAACGGGAAAGTTTCTGCCTCCCAGTCACCTCCATCTCCAGCCCAGCCAGGGCCTATCCTGGGGACAGATGTACCCAAAAGGACCAGAGCAAAGACAGGCCAAGTGAGCCAAAGTGTGGGAACTTCTGAGATTGGCTTGGTTTGGGCGTTCACGGAACAACTAACAGAGGCTTTGAAGAAACTAAACAAAGGAACCATTTGTCTTCTCTAGAAGCTACGAAGTAAGGTAGATCACAGCGAACGATTAAGGAAGAAAAAGAGGATGCCCAGCTGAGACTAAGGTCTACTGGACCTAGCTTAGGACCCTCTGCCAGGATCTGAGGTCTGGACGTTGGTGGGTAAGAAAGCAACCACGCACACTCAATGCAACCCAGGAAGTGTAGGCTCTAGGGTTTTGTGTTTAAAAATCTACCGATTTTTTCCCTTCTCAGCTGCTTTAATTTATGCAGTATACTAGAAGCAAGCGAAGGGGAGGAGACAGCACTCTAAATAGATGCATTTTTTAACAGTGCACTCAGAGTTTCTTAACTCACTTTTCCTTATCATTCCTATGAATTAGTGATGCCGAATTTCCTTTTCTTCTCTTCATAAGAGCGTCCCTGGGTCCCTCGCACTGGGACACATGGTTGGCATTAAAATGCTTGTGCGAACTTCCCTTCCTTTAATATTCCCTGGCTAGCTTGGTTTTTAATCTCACAGCCCTGCTTTCCAATGATCTTTCTGCTGAGATAGGTATTTATCATTCTTTGTCCTCGCCTGCCTCCCTCCTTTACTGGCCTCACGTGACTTGAAGGAGATTTCAAGTAACAGCCCAACCATCCTGAAGGGTGCTCTGCCTCGCCCCCAACTTGGAGCTAGCTTTTTGATCACTGGGGTTCAGTTTCTTCCCTATTAGTCACTGCTGTTATCTGCCCAAGATCAACTCAGTAGGAAACTTTCTGAGGGGTTGGGGAAGAGACAGTCAAAGAAGGGGCTGGGGGTGGGGACTGGTGTTATGATATACAAGTCACATATTCTGAATCTCGCCTGTGTCTCTGGAAGGAAAAGAGAAAGTTTGGTCAAATTGCTCATTCTTTCTTGCTTTTTCCCTAAGTATGAGAGGGACAGGACTGTCATCGGAGAACACGGGGTTGCGTGAACGAGTGCTTCTCGCTGGAGCGGTTGTGGAGGCAACCCCCCATGGGGCAGTCCTCTGGGCTATTTACCTGGAGTCCCCACCCTGTGGCTGACACCACCGCTGCCCTGCCGAAGCCCTGCCTCTTCTCAGAAACCGTGCAGCGCCAAAAACAAAGGAGCAATGAAGCCTGTGAGTGTCCCTAGACCAGCAAACCAGGATCGTTCCCGCAACAGACACCTTCCACTGACTTCCAAAAAGAAGTAGAAGACCCAAGTTGTCCCTTAAAAAGTCTCCTTAAGAGATACATTCCAACAGCTGTCTCTGGGTGATCAGGATTAGAAACTCTTTTAGGGTTTTTTTTTTTTTTAATCCTTTACTCTTTTATTTCCAATTTCACCTTTCCGGGAAGCATGGATCACTTTGGTCATCTGGTAATCACCTCAGCCACTTCTTAACTCAACAAATGTCTATTTTAGGTCAAATTGGTTCTTAACATTTTCTTTTAAAAAAAAAAGAAAGAGAAGATAGTTACGTCCCTTAACTTGGTCGAGATCTGACTCTCCATTTCCTCCTTCGTGCAATGAGGTGGTCCCTACCTTGTTTGGGAACACAAAACACCCCTAAGCGTTCCTTGAAAGGGACACCGCAGGTGCTGCCAGCAGCCTGGTGGAGAATGAGCTCGAGAGCTGTGTACGCCAGCAGCCTATCTCCTGGGGTTCGCACGTCCTACACAGGGCTGGCGTAATTTAGTGTTCAGACCTCAAGGTGGGGCCTATCTGCCATCTTTAGCAATTTTCAGAAACTACGCTGTGAAGTCAAGCTAGACCAGCCTTGGTTGTTGTCATTTGATTGGTTGGTTGGTGGGGGGTGTTTTGCTCTTGTTTCTTTCCGCTGTGGAAAGCAGTGTCTTCGGCCTCCAGCAGAGCGATGCCAAAAGTGCCAGATTCCTGGGAAATCACCCTAAGAGGGCTCTTCCAGGAAGGACTCCCTGTAGCCAAATTTCCTGAGGAGATATCTAGGTGATCAGACATTGTCAAGCATCCTTCTCGACCCACAAAAACCCACCTGAAGTATTCCCACCTACTAAACATGCTTTGTAAATTCCTTCCACTTTTACTTGGAACTGCATTGCTCCATCTTTTAAGTACAAAAACTGTTTTTAAAATTAAAATCCTTCACACTGTTTTCAAAGAAATCTCAAATGTGCCACCCCCGTCCGCTATCAAAACGTCTAGCTATCACTCACCAGCCCCATGTTTAAAAAAATTAGTAATAAGCAAAACCAAATACCCCTCACTTTCCATGGAGCCTCCCCTTCCACAATAAACCCAGTGTCTTGCTTTAAAATTTGGTAATTAGAAGATGATGGCTTTCTAAGACTGTAGGCAAAAGCTTGCTTTGCTGCATCACAGTTCTGCCGGCATTATTTTCCTGTACGTGTACTTGTTAATTACTTCACGTTTGCCGTTAATATCATCTGTTCTCCATAGAGTGATGTCTATTGTCAGTAAGTAGTGACGGCTTTATTTTCACCACCGCTCATGTGGCTGAATGACCGCCTCTGAACCACTTTTCCCTCCAGGAATTCCTCTTCCTGCCTCCCCTTTGCAGTCGACTTGAAGGAATCCTGAAGAGATGGCTGGAAACTGATTTTTAAGGAGCTTTGGGATACTGGCGTCCACTCTAACTCCTGAGCTCCAGCGCCGGATGCCCCTGCCCCCCACCCTGCCCCCTGACCTCAGCGGCCAGCCAGACACGGTAATCTCAGTTGCCAGTAGAGGGCACACTTACTTTACTTTCGCAAACCCCAGCGAGTGCAGCCCAGAGGTGGGGGCAAGAGAAACACGCTTTGCAGCAAAACCGTGAACTGGGATCGGTCGCTCCCGGCGTTTGCGGCAAAGGCCTGGAGGCTGGAGCAATTTGCAATCCTTAAAGCTGAATTGTGCTGGGCGCTTGAGTTGGAGGAAGTTACTACTCATTTAACAATCGGACGCCGAGCTGCGAACTCAACGGCTAATAATTTACCTGGAACACTAGCACATTACATACGCACCCCCGCCCCGAGGTTGTTTTTTTTTCCCCCCTTTTTCTTTTGGGATACGGAGGAGCGGGTCTAAGAAGTGGAAAAGTTTACTTAAAATGCTTTTGGGTGAAGGTACAGGGATGGGAAAATGCCCTTTGTTTTCAATGCCCTAGAATAATTCAAGGTCGCAAATCCTGAGAGAATATGCATTAAATATTAAGTATAGGTTCATTCAGGCAGAGAATAAATCATGTGTCGTGTTGGGCAACATTCTGGGTGGAAGTGCACATGAATGTAAATAGCTTGTACGCTGATTATACAGAGAAACTTTCACTACGGCGTTCAGAACAAAAATTTAGGGTCAGTGAACTAGGAAATTAGTGCCTGAAACTCGGCCAATTTTTTTTTAATTTTTATCAAGAACACCACCCCAAAAGGCACAGAAGTAATACTCGTATCCTCTCCTTTGATCAGAATCGGTGCCTTTTTTCATGCCTGATCATGGTTCCACTAGTAAAGGGAAAAAGAAGACCAGGAAAGAAGTTAAAGGTCCAGTTTGTCCAAGGAGGAAGGAGTTAACGGTTTTCTTCACCGGGGTCTCTGCTGGTACCCCGGACAGGGACCTCAAGCTCGCTTCATCTCCCTCTTCTGGGGAGTCCGGTCCCGCGGTTCTCTCCACTCCTCCCCAATATTCTCCCATCTAAAGCCTTTGATTTTCCTGAAACCTGGGAGCCCCAGACTGCTGTAAACCCGAGCTACTGGCGCAATTAGGATTTTTCTGAAAACTGGCTGTGGAACTGGAACTCCAAGAGGCACGGGGATTCGATGGGAGGTCGTGGGGGGGAGGGGGTACCCACCAGCAGAGAGCGGGAGGAGGGAACCCCGCGGCGCGCATCTACAACTCCTGTGCATCGCCCTTATTCTAGTGCCGAACGCGCAGAAAGATCTCAGGGATGAACGCCTACTGGGTAGGTCTGCTCGGGAGGGGCGGGGAGGGGGTCTGCTGCCTTGGCAGCAAATTGGGCGAGTCATTCTGGTGGAAGGTGCCCAATCGAGATAACTATACACACACAAAGCATAACACCCCCCACCAGTGCAATGGGTGTTTATTCATAATGCGCTCTCCAAGTATACGTGGCAGTGCTTTGCGGAGTTCTTTTAATAATTTTAGGCATCGTTTCTCAGCTCTAATCACTTATCCCCATACACGCTAATACCTCCCCACACTCAGCGCACAACCATAAATAATACCCTTTCTTTCCGCCTCTCTTCATAGCACTTATTCCAAACGCTGCCCTTTCCCCAGCCTTAGGAAAGCGCCCAGCCGCCCGGGACGTGAGTAGCGTGGCCGCGAGTACACAGTGTATTCTCAGTGCAGGGAGCTCAGCTGTTCCGCCTGCGATGATTTAAGCACGCAGGACCAGTAAGAGGCCCGTCACACCGAGTGGTGCGCCAGAGGAACAGCAGAGAGAAAAGGACCGGGCTCGAGCCGGAGCAAAATGGTAGGCAGCGCAGTGTAATTAATGCTACGACCTGACTATTTACATCCGACTGCTCCGCGCGCTAGAGTACCAAGCGCAGAGGCTGAGTCTCCTCCCCCGCCCCTCCTTCAGCACAGGCGCCCCTCCCGGTTTCCCAAAGGTGGGGGGGGGCTGTAAAAAGATCCTCTCTCGCGATCCCGCCCACCGGTCCTTTATAGGCGAGGGTCTGAGAGCCGCAGGACCCCCCAGCTGCGCTTCTCGCGGCGGCTGCTGCTACCACCGCCTTTCACGCGTCGCGCCTGCAGCCTTCCTACCCTCCCACCCACCCCCCCATCCCCGCCTTGCGAAGGGCAGGGCTAGTCCGAGCCTTGGCGGGAAAAGGACAGGGTGGGCTGAACCGATATAAAACCGGCTTATCTGACTTGCTGTAGTAATTCCAACGAGAGGCAGAGGGAGCGAGCGGGCGGACCCGCCGGGGTGAGCCGAGCGAGCCGGGCGAGTCGAGTCGCGCTCGGAGCGCCCACGGCAGGGAGATCCGGAGTGAAAGGGGGGCTCCTCCGTCTCCGGCCCAGCCATCTCCTCTCGGCCCTTCCAGCCGACCCCTGCCGGCGACCCGCAACCGTCGCCCCATCCAGGAAACTTTGCCCCTTGCAGCGGGCGGGCACTTTCCCCTGGAACTTGTACAACAGCCGAGGAGGACGCGCTCTCCCGACGCGGAGAGGCTCTTCTATTTGCGGAGACCCTTCTCCCCGCCGCGGACGACGACCCGCTCCCCTGAAAGGCGCCCCTGGCCGCCTTTGGACGCTGGATTTCCATCGGATAGTGGGAAACCCGGTAAGCACCCAGATCTCCTCGTCTTCTATTTATTTATTTTCCTGCCGCTTTATGGACGCGATGAGTCCCATACCCGGATTGGGGTGTCTTTTCTCCCGGTCCTGTACTGTTGACACTTAGCAGAGTAGTTGGGGTAGTTCGGGGTGGGGTACAGTGCCTGATCAAGATGGGAGCGTGGAATGCAAGAGAAAACGGGAGTGCGTATTTCAAACAAGCCTTTGGAGATTTTTGCCGATGGATATTGACGCAGAGTCCGGCCGGTTGGACATTCCTACCTTATTGGATTAATTGCTTTGAGGCTTTTTCCCGGGGAGGGGGTGGAAGGGAGGGAGGGGTAGCTATGCTTCGTGTTGGGCAGAAAGCCCTTTGCATCTTGAGCTCCTTGGAGTAAGGACCGCATATCCTTTGGTTTGATCTAAAGAACTCGCGCAGCCTCCGACTTCTCCCTAGTCTCCGAAAGGACATTTAAATTTCAGCTTTTTTGACCGCATTCCTGACAGCCGAGACACTGCGGCGCGGCGCGCCCGCCGATTCCCCCGGCGTTTCCAATCCATCCCCTACTCCTTTTCAGAAGTTGGTATTTGGCTTCTAAAAAGAAGAGTATAATTAAAGACCTTGGTGTCCCGAGGTGTTAGGACTTGGTATTGAAGAGGGGCAGGGAGGCAGAGAGGGAAGGCTGGAGCAGGGATGTGTCCGAGCCTCCTGGATTCGTTGATTTAGAAAAACGAGGGCAAATCTCCGCGCTCAGCCTTGGTTCCCCCGCCGCCTCGGTGTCCCCGCGCCCCTTAGATGTGGAGGGACCTCCGGGAGCCGGGCTCCGGGCTTTTTCAGAACAGCTGCTATCCTACCCGGGTGAAGGGAAGGGCGCCCCCGCTCCGGGCGCGGAATCGCAGCTGGGGCTCTGGCGCAGTTGCGTAGCCGTATTGGGTGTTGAAGGGAGGTGCCCCTATTATTCTCCAATACCCCCCCTTTTATTTGGGGAGGGGGGTGTTAAGGGCCGTGGCTGAACTCGCCTCCTCAGTCGGCGAGGAAAAAGAAGAAAAGCCGGCAGAGAAGAGAGGGGGCGCAGTGAGGGTGGGGATGGAGGAGGCTGGGAGGGGCGGTGGCGCCGGAGGGGAAAGGAGCGCGGCAAGGGTGCTAGCAAGAAGGGGCGCAGCCGCTCCAGCCGCAGCGCCTCTCTCCTTCTCCTTCAGGTGGCGCAAAACTTTTCGGGGTTGGCAGATTGTATTCCCCACCGCCGCCTCTCCCGGTCTCTTCCCGAGGCCAAAGCCGATTTCGATTGCTCTGCGGCTGCTGCTGCGGCGCCAAGTCCTAGGCTTTACGCTCTGGGCTCCTGGGGCACCGAAGTCCCGCTGGCGCTCCACAGCTGGCTCACCAAGTATGTACTCGAGATAGGAGGTCCCAATACGGGGATTAAGGGGTGTCCTCCTGGCACCCGCCCTTGTCGCCACTGGCTCATTTTGGGAATACCGCTGGAAGGGGAGTGGTTCGTGACTGTGGCGCGCGCTGTGCAGGATTGAGGCGCACCACCTAGACCCCCCTTAATAATTGTCCCCTTTGTGTGCCCCCTTCAGCAGGCTGCCGCGATGCCCCTCAACGTCAGCTTCGCCAACAGGAACTATGACCTCGACTACGACTCGATGCAGCCCTATTTCTTCTGCGATGAGGAAGAGAACTTCTACCACCAACAACAGCAGAGCGAGCTGCAGCCTCCGGCGCCCAGCGAAGATATCTGGAAGAAATTCGAGCTGCTGCCCACCCCGCCCCTGTCGCCCAGCCGCCGCTCCGGGCTCTGCTCGCCCTCCTACGTTGCGTTCGCGTCCTTCTCCCCCAGGGATGTTGACGACGGCGGCGGTGGCAGCTTTTCCACCGCAGACCAGCTGGAGATGGTCACCGAGCTGCTGGGAGGAGACATGGTGAACCAGAGCTTCATCTGCGACCCAGACGACGAGACGTTTATCAAAAACATCATCATCCAGGACTGTATGTGGAGCGGCTTCTCTGCCGCTGCCAAGCTCGTCTCCGAGAAGCTGGCCTCCTACCAGGCTGCCCGGAAAGACGGCGGCAGCCGGAGCCCCGCCCGAGGGCACGGCGCCTGCTCCACCTCCAGCCTGTACCTGCAGGACCTGAGCGCTGCAGCTTCCGAGTGCATCGACCCCTCCGTGGTCTTCCCCTACCCCCTCAACGACAGCAGCTCGCCCAAGCCCTGCTCCTCCCCTGACTCCACCGCCTTCTCGCCGTCCTCGGACTCGCTGCTCTCCTCTGCCTCCTCCTCCCCACGGGCCACTCCGGAGCCCCTGGCCCACCACGAAGACACACCACCCACCACCAGCAGCGACTCTGGTAAGCTGGACCCCTGACAAAGGGGACGGACTGGCTGGCTGTCTTCCTTACTCTCATTGGCCGCTAATTCTTCTGGCCACTTCATTTGACACCGTCTTTTCTCTTTTCTTACGTGTGGGGAAGAAATAGCTGATCTGGAACGATCTGCAGACTCCAGCGTCCCAGAAACACTAGGCTTTACCCTTCCCTCCCATCCCTTCTCCTTAAGACCGCCCTAGTAGCCAGCGCCTTCCTTACCTTCCCACCCCTTAGGAATTTCGTTTGGATTTTAAATCTTCCTGATTTATCTTGCAACTTAATCCATTCCCGCTTACCTTTCTGAAGCATTTTAATTGCTCTACGGGGAAGGGAGTAAGTAGTGTGGATGAGGTTAAGGGAAGATCGATCTCTTTGAGAAAAAGAAGTACCTCCCTCTTGCTTTTTGAGAAGTGTTGGAATGTAGCCCACCGCAGGTCTTCCACAGGGAAGAGGGGCTGTGGACAGAGGCAGGGCAGCCTCGAGCCTGAGGCTGCAAACTAGTGAAAGTGCTTGAGTGAGGGGGCCGAGAGGTTAGGATCTTTTCAACTTCTTTCGAAAACTTACAAACACATTCTTTCCAAAATTGGGCTTTTCTTCTTTCCCCCACCCCCCAGGACTTTGGCAAAGCTGCAAGATGTTTTTTTTTTTCCCCCTGCACTTCCAGTAAAGTAGGGAGTTGCTAAAGTCTTACCAAGAAACTTGCAGCTATCCTTTGCAACATCTGAAGGGTTCTTGGTAAATTCCCTTAAAAATAGGAGGTGCTTGGGAATGTGATGTGCTTTGGGTGTGTCCAAAGCCTCATTAAGTCTTAGGTAAGAACTGGCATCGATATTGTATCCTGGTAAATTGTAATTTTCTTGCCTGGGCCATAAATCCAGCTGTCATTCTGCCTTCATGGGGGAAGAGTGAGGATGATTGGTTAATTTTGTGACTGGGTCCTTCCTCCTATAATAATATATTTATATAGCATCAGTTTAATCTAGTCATTGATAATTTAAGGAAAGGTTGTTAACCCGGTGGTTTCTCTTTCTTTTCTTAAAGAGGAAGAACAGGAAGACGAGGAGGAAATTGATGTTGTTTCTGTGGAAAAGAGGCAGCCCCCTGCCAAAAGGTCAGAATCCGGGTCACCCTCTGCCGGAAGTCACAGCAAACCTCCTCACAGCCCACTGGTCCTTAAGAGATGCCACGTGTCTACCCATCAGCACAATTACGCGGCTCCCCCATCCACTAGGAAGGACTATCCTCCCGCCAAGAGGGCCAAGTTGGACAGTGGCAGAGTCTTGAAACAGATCAGCAACAACCGCAAATGCTCCAGCCCCAGGTCCTCGGACACGGAGGAGAATGACAAGAGGCGGACGCACAACGTCCTGGAGCGCCAGAGGAGGAATGAGCTGAAACGCAGCTTTTTCGCCCTGCGCGATCAGATCCCGGAGTTGGAAAACAACGAAAAAGCCCCCAAGGTAGTCATCCTTAAAAAAGCCACCGCCTACATCCTGGCCATCCAAGCAGAGGAGCAAAAGCTCATTTCAGAAAAGGACGTATTGCGGAAACGACGGGAACAGTTGAAACACAAACTCGAACAGCTACGGAACTCTTGTGCATAAAAGTTGACCTATTGAAGGGAGGAACTGGAATCACTTATGACTTCTCAGTTGTTACTAAGAGAAAGTAAGGGAAAAGGTTCCTTCTGACAAAAAGGCAGAATTTATTATATGTCTGAACTGTTTTTTTTTTTTTCTTACAAATGCATGGTAAAGTGCAACCGCACAACCGTGGCTGGGTCTTAGGACTTAAAGGCGTGGCCATAATGTAAACTGCCTCAAATGGAACTTTGGGCATAAAAGAACTTTTTTTATGCTTGCCATCTTTTCTCCCCCCCCTTTAACAAATTTGTATTTAAGAATTGTTTTTTTAAAAAAAATCTTAAAATTTCCTTTGTAAATACAGCCATCAAATGTAAATAACTTTAATAAAACGTTTATAAGTAGTTATACAAGATTACAAACTTGTATGTGTATTATAAACCATAATTTTTTTATTTAAATACATTTTCCTTTTTAAAATTGATTTTTTTTATTGTTTATAGAAAAAATAAAATATCTGGCAAATATATAATTGAGCCAAATCTTAAGTTTGTGAGTGTTTTGTTTCTTCTTTGTTTCATTCTCTTTTTCATCGATTACAAATTAACAGAATTTGGCCCTTGAAGGAGTGAGTTACAAAGACAGGAAAAGGACAAGGGCTTTGTTAAAGTGGGTCTGGGGGCCTTAAGGTCTTTAACTTATCAGGGTTATAAGATGCTTCCTGGAGGTCCGAGATAAAAGGCCAGAAGGGCCAGAGTTGATACTTGAGAGAATGAAAGAGAAGCAGTAAGCTGGCGAGCTGGGTGAGAGGCAGAAAGAGGCAAAGGGGTACTACAGATTAGAAATAGCAGTTAAGTATACGAGGGGTGGGTTGAGGGCTGGGAGGTGGGGAGGAGAATGAAGAAGAAACCCTCTCTTGTTAACCCATGTCATTCCCCAATTCCATGCAAACCCAGGGTTCTGCCCAGCGAAAAAGTAGATGGGGGAAGAAGAGTAGAAACCACATTTTGCTGCTTGCCCAATCCTACCAGCTGCCAGACCCTCTGTATTGGTTATCTTGTAAGCCCCAGAGAAGCTCTGGGAGGCATGTTGTTAAACCTTAATTTTACAAGCAAGGAAATAATAGAAGTTCAGAGAGGTGATGTGCCTTCTCTGAGGCTGCACAGATGATAAAAGGCAGCATTCAAGTCCCACCTTTGCTGAAAAACACTCAACACATCACTCCTGTCTTACCTTGCCCAAAAGCTTGGAGATCAAGAATGCTTTGGGTTGAGGGCCCGAAGGACTGCTGTGTCTTAACCATACCTTACTACCCAGGAGCCAGGCATTCTAAGTATTTTCCTTAGCCAACACCACAGCAACCCTGTGAAGGAGGAGGTACTGTTGACTTCCTCACAATAGAAAGGGAAACTGAGGCACAAAGTTTTATCCACGTGGCCAAGCTCCACCGACAATGAAGAGTAGAGCTGGGATTCAAACCCGGGTGACCCACTCTGAAACTGCTCCACCACTTCGCAAAGAGGCCAGAAGGAATAGATGTGCCACTCGTGTGAACAGGAGTCACCAGTCTCGTGGGTTCTGTGTCTTTAATTCCAACAGGCAAGGCCTGTCGGACATCAGGTCCCCATTGTTTGTGTTACTTTGTAGATCATTGTTTAATTTTTCCTTTCACGTTGAGATGTCCAGGACTCATTGCCTCCTACCTTAGCCACTCGTTGAGATTCGCCAGTTGCTCTGGGGAAGCAGCCAGTTTAGAACTGCTACTGTTCAGATCATAAAATAAAGTCTAATTACTCTTTGTCGTGTGAGTCATTATTTTGAAAACAACAGACTCCCAACCTCTTTCACACATGGACAATTATGACACATGCTCATCCCTGGAACATGAAAAGGCATTTTTGAATGTAGATATTATTAATTAGGAGCCTTTGAAAACCTACAGCCAGAGCCAGAAACTTGAATGTGGACCACATAGGTAAAAGAAAGCTACTGTCGCTGTTCTAATTACCTCATTGTCTCAGCCTCACATGAGATCTTCAGATTTCTCTCCTCTTTGGGATTTTAATCCACCACCACCCATAAATCAATAGGTAATTACCGTCTTTGGCTCTGGCCCCTACAATAATTTAATCAAGTCCTTTATGTCTTTTTCTTGATCCTTTATTTTGGGTTCTAAGTGCTTCAAGCTGTCCCATCCTAGATCCTAAAGTCAAAGGCAGGTGGAATCTGCAGAAGTTGTGTGGTTCGCAGTGTCACGATATGGCAGGGGCGGTCTCAAATAGTTTACTCTTTGCCCTTTTGTGGCTGGACAGCGGCCCTGGAGTGACTCACTTGGGAAGCCAGAAGGTGTTAGTTTGAATCACTAAATCCGGGCAAGCCCACGAACACCAGGGAATATTCCTCACTAGGAAAACAACTCCCCATTCCAGAGGCTCAGGAAACAACTTTAGGGATGCAGAGCCTGGCTGCGGGGACGGAAAGGGCACCACTCCAAAAACCTCTTTGGCTCTCATCTTAGGTTTAGGTAGCCAAGGAACAGTCTTCCCATAAAGTCAGGCTGATCTTGACCCCGACCCAAACGGGCCCTCAGAGCCAATCTAAAGTCCCCAGAGTCTGCGCTATTGTGTAATCTATTTTGTAGACTAAAAAAAAAAGCAAACAACAAAAAAAAACCCCACAAGAATTGGAGGGGGAGGAGCATGCAATTCAGTTGGATTACACCAAAAGGAATAAGCTGATACTGAGTGGCTTTTACCTAGGAGTCTGCAGGAATTACTGGCCCCTCCTACAGGATTCCTGGGGTGGGGTTTTTTAGGGGTGGAATGTGTAAAGAGGAAGGAAGTGTTATTCCATGCTTCCATTTGGAAGCAAAAAAGGAAATCCAGATTATAAAATTTATCAAATTTTTAAATGAACAGAATTTTCACAGTCCCAGCCTAACGCTTTGGTTCCTCATAGCTGGGACATATATGTAGAGTTCTCATCTGGTCTTTAAGACAAACTCTGGCGCAAAGCTTGGGAAAGAGGATGAAAAAGTTGTGTTCGGGGGTTTTCTGTGGTTGGTTTGCAATAACCTATGATTGGCTCCGTCAATAATAATTTTTTAGTAGACACGCTAAGGCCTCCTAAAATATTTCTTCCGGACAATAAATAACACTTGGGCTAGCAAATGCCGACGGATGTCCCCCAACACTATAAACGCACTGGTAGTTTTACAAAAGGCTCCTCCTTCAAGGTTGTAGACCACGATAGGCCTATTCAGAGGAGGATAGAAACAAGCTAACAGGATGAGAACAGGGAGCCACTTGGAAAAAATAAAGTCAAACTAAAAAGACTCTACCACCCACCATGAAAGCTGAGGCAATAATCTTTCTCTCTTCTAGACCCTCCCGGGGAGAATTCAGACTAGTTCCAAATTTAAAAGAAATATCCAAGAATGTTTTCTTTGCCAGCCTGGTTTGAGGTGATTCTCAATGACTCTGAGTTGATTTCACATTTTATTTTTAATTTTCTTTCTTTCACTATCAGCCTATGCTAATCTTTTTAGGAAGATGCAGTTAAAGAGAACAAGTGTTAATGGGATGTAGATCTTACCAGGTTAAAAGGAATGTTCTTTGTTTCTAAATAATGCCTGGGAGCTCAGCCACAATCCCCAACACTTTCTACCCATTGTCACTCTGTCAGCCCATCAAGAGATAAAACACTCCAGTGCAGTCAGGGGTCTCTAGGGGTATCAAGGGCACAGCTTGGGGAGAGACAATTAGCCTTTATTACACACCTACTGTCTGCCTTACCCTCACAACTGCTCAGCAGGAGAGTAATTGTTGAAAAGGACAATAATGAAGTTCAGACAAATTCAATAGCTCTCCCAAAGTCACCCAAGTACCAACAATAAAAACTACAGTAATAGTAGACAATGTGTACTATGGGCTAAACACTTTACATGCATTATCTTATTTCATCCTCAAAGCAACTCTTAGGAGGTAAATTATATTTCTAACCCCATTGTCCACATAAAGAGTTTGAAATTTGGAGAGATTAAGTAATTTGCCTGCGTTTACAGAGCTAACAAAATGGTGAAGGGATTATCCATTTGTTCGTAAATATTTATTGAGGACCTACTGTGTGCCCACACTGTTCTGGGAAGAAATATTAAGATAAAGGCAATAGATAAGGTCCCAGACCTATAGACCACTGGAGAACAGAGAATATCAGCAGTTGGACTCTCAGTTATTTTACGAACACTTCTGAGCGTTTACTATGTAGAGGGAGAGAGTTGAAGTTTGGAGAGCTGCTGAAGACCCCCCACCAGTTTCCCCTCAGGGAAAATGAATCAGGATTGGAGCCTGGGAAATGCTGGAAGAGGAACAAAGGAAAAACCATTGTCAGTGGAATGGAGGGAAGCTAGGAGAAAGTAGTCTAACCAAAGGAAGGAAGTCCTATCAGAGGTGTCAAAAGCAGCAAGAGGTGCAACAGGAAATGTGGGAGAATGGTGCATTGGACTAAGCAATAGGCAACATCTTCCTGGCTACACTTCTTCTCCAGTGGGACGGCAGCCTCATCAACCCAGGATGGGCCCTCTCCATTCGCTTCATTCAATCTTTCACTTGAAACAGCTGCCTAAACATTTCCCCAGCCCTCTGCCTTCCTGCAATACCTTTACCAGGAGTTCCCACAGAGCGATTCCTGGATCATCGGCATCAATATCACCTGTGAATTTGCTACAACTACGAACACATACAGCAGTCTGAGGTTTCAGTTTCCACAGTTTCAGTTACCTGTGGTCAACTGTGACCCCAAAATACTAAATGAAAAAATGAGAAATAAACAATTGATAAGTTTTACATTGCTCACCATTCCGAGCAGTGTGATAAAATCTCACTGTCCTAACAGGGACATGAGTCATCCCTTTTTCCAGCAGATCCACGCTGCAATCCCCACCCATTAGTCACTTAGCCGGCTAGGTTATCAGATTGGCTGTCATGGTATCACGGTGCTTGTGTTCAAAACACCATCATTTTACTTAATAAAGGCCCCAAACGTCATGAGTAGTGATGCTGGGAATTTAGTTACACAAAAGAGACGCTGGCAATTGCTTCCTTTAAGAGAAAAGGTGAAAGTTTGGTACTATCTGTGGTTTCAGGCATCCACTGGAAGTCTCAGAACACATCCTTGGCAGATAAGGGGTGGCTACCATTGCCCCTCTGAATCAGAATCTCAGGAGCTGAGCCCCGCTGACAGCTTGAAAAAATTCCAGCACCACTGCTTTCTCCATCACTGCCACCCAGGCATCTTTCTGAATCACAGACGGGAGTATGCCTTTCCCCTGCTTAAAACCTTTCATCAGGTTCCTGCAGCCCTGCAGCTGAAGTCCAAAGACATCCTACACCTTCAAGGTCCTCCACATACTAACACCCATGTCTTTTTGCTCCAACTTCTCCGGTAACATTGAAAGAGTTTCTACATAAATAATTATCTAAATTTAAGGACCCAAAGTAGTGGGGTGAGGAAAAGCAAGTCTAATGGGGTCATCAGACAGCCTAGGACATCGGGGAAGGTGTTCAGCCCAGACATGGAGAATGGGCAGGAGTTGGTCAAACCGAACAGCCTGAGACCTGGTATGGGAGAGAGAAAGACGTGCTCAGGGAACCCAGAGCAAAACGGAGCAGAAGGAGCGAGAAGTAAAAGAGAAGAACATCCTCGGGGTGGCCCCAAGCCAGACCACCGAGGGGCCTCGAGAGAGGGGTTGGGCCCTGGCTGGGTAGCTCGGTCGGTTAGAGCATCGTCCCCATATGCCAAGGCTGTGGGTTTGACCCCCAGTCACAGCACATAAAAAAAGCAACCAACGAATGCATAAGTAAGTGGAACAACAAAACGATCTCTCTTTTTCTCTCTCTCTCTAAAATCAATCAATAAATTTTAAAAAATTGTGTTAAAGAAAATGGTTGGGACTGATTAAAGACAGACTCTGCCGTGGGAAAGCTTACATCATTCCTACCATGTTTGTCCGAATCCACTGGTCACGGCGGCACCAGTCCCGCAGCCTTGGGTCGTAGTCAAGGCAAGAGTCACAGTACTGAGATTGGGACACCCAGGTCTCTCTGCACAGCCATTGTCTGCTCCCATCGTATTCTGTACCTTTGTCCGCTACATGGATCAGTAAGGCCAGACCAAGTAATTGTAAACATTACGTTCTTTCCAACTGAGAGATCGTGGTCATAATAAAACTAATCATAACAACACTGACATTTATTAAGTGTTTTCTATGGGCCTCGTACTGTGCAAAGTACTTCACGTGCATTTTCTCTGTGAATCTTCTGACCACCAACTGAATAGGTAACGATGATTCTGACCATTTTACAGATGAGAAAAATGACTCAGAAAAACATTAAGAAAATCGCCCAAGGTTGCTCAGTGAAGATGTGGAAGAGAGGGAATCCAAGCCCAGCCCAGTTCCTCACCTGCCTTGTCAGACCTCTGTGATCTTTTAGAATGATCTGAAGCCTCAAAAACCATGATTTGTACCAATCTGACATTTAAAAAAAATTTACTGAATAAACCTGACACGTAATCATGTACAAATTTAAGATGTACAGTGGGTTACTCTGACACCAACATTTTTTCAATTTATTGTTGTTCAGTTACATTGTCCTGCCTTTTTTCCCCATTGCTCACCCCTACCCCACTGCCCCCATACTGACATTTTTAAGGCTGTTTCAGCTGCTTTGAATTTGGAACACAGTAAGCTCTGTGACATGGGAAGGCCCCAGGTAAAGTCCTACAGACGCATTCCGGGACCGTGGGGGCCTCCCCAAGGCCTATAGCACCCCAGCTCCAAGAATTCAGCCAGAGGCAAGCCACATCTCTGTGCCTCAGCCCCCGACGGATGCCAGAGTTCCCGAGGACAGACAGGCTTCCTAAGCTGGGTTCTCCAGACCCCCTGTCTCTTCTGAACAAACTGGGCTGTCATTTCCTTCACTTCACAAATCTCCTGCCAGGCATCCAGACGGCTGCCTTTTCCACAATAAATTTGAAAAATCGCCATAAAATACCTCCAGCAGGCCTCTTTCACCAGCAGTTTTTAGAAACTCGTGTCCGACTTGAGGAAATCAGTCACTTGTGACTGTCGGGGTGGGAGGTTTAAACATGAGCAAGTGGGAGATGAGGGCAGTGGGAGCCGCCAGGGATTAGAGAACATTCTGGATGGAGAGGCCCCTCACATCATGAGGGCTGGCCAGCTAATTTTGCAAATGAAAATGCTGAGGTCCAGGCAAGGGAAAGGCTGTGGACACAGCATAGAGACATTCAGGAGCAGGTTGGGGTTGTCATTCGAGACTTTAGGCCCACTTTTAGGGAGCCCCGAGGGCTTTGGGGCTGCAGGCATCCTTTCCTTCTCTCTGGCTAAGGTACCCCCACCCCTTTTGGAATTTCCTCTTAGCCACTGTGGGCAGTCTTATTGATTTTTCTCCCAGGACTTTGAGACTTAACTGGAGTGACTAAAGGACAGAACATTCAAGGTGCACGCACAATCTTTCTCGTCACTGTCCCTGGTGAGACTGAGTTGTCAACTCTCTGGACAGTTGGAGTGACCTGTGCCAGCTGACCTAGCCTGTCTCAGCCCTGGCTGCCCAGATCTTCATCAGTTCTGGGAACTCACCAGTATCCTAGAAAGTGCTGTTTAGGGTTCAGTTAGTTGGTGGACATTTCTATGTCTTGCAGCTAAAAAGCCCTGAATAACTGACTGAGCATTCTTCAAGTTTGCTCCACAATATCATACTGCCTTGTTCTGGGGTGAGACCACAACAACCTTCTCCCAAAATGGCAAAGAGACAGAGACTAAAAGCCATCACAAGGTAGAAATACTGTCAAGTCCTGGGCAGTAACATCTGAGTCGCATTTCATGGTCTCAGAGGTTGCATATTCTGTTCTTTGATTATCTACATGTAGGGATAATTTGTATGGAGCTTCAGGCCCGCCAACCAACCTGAGTGTCGGATGTCTGGATGCTGTTGTGTCTCCATTCTCAGTGTCTAGAAGTACTTCCTCCTATCAAACCCAGATAAATTCGACACAGTTTATATGTAAATCTTAGCTTTGAAAAAGAACAAATGAAAACTCCATTGGAGAAATCATTATTTTGTGGCAGGTGTTGTTGTGAGAGTATTACATGTACCATTTAACCACCTCAGCAATTCTATGGGTTATGCACTATTATTAGCTCCATGACATTAAGTTAAAAAGTGGCCCTCAGAGATGGGGGTGTGGAAAATGACATGACAAGGTCACATAGCTGCTAGCAGGCAGCCCTCAGGTATAACCCAGTTTGTTTTGCTCTAAAGCGCTGTGCTGAATTATCTGGAGACACACCCTGTCCAAGGGGTTCTCAGTCAGAGACCCTGCCCCCGAGAAAGCAGAGGCAAGTATCAGAATTTTTTGAGAAATTATTGTTTGAAAATATTTAATAAAGAATTTTATATTGGAAATGTAGAAAATGAACCAAGACACCTCAGAGAGTCAAGGGGGCTGCTGGATTTCTGTGAATGACTGGGTCTGGGTGTCCTCGGGCCCACTGGGGTGTTCAACCACCCTGTCTCAGGTGAGGAGCCTTAGCCTCAGGTAGAGTGAGATCCCAGAGCAAATGAATGTTGGTGTCAGAACTGCAACCCGGCAAGAAATGCTGAAGGCACCCAACCTCTCCCCATATGACTTTTTTGAGTGACCACATCCTTCCAGTCTTTCAAAACTGTAATCAATACTCGCTTGCACTGGAATATCTTTCCCGATGAATGGCAGTCAGTTCTGCAGCTTCAAAATCTTCTCTTACTCACCTTGGACTGCTCTTTATTAATTATTCTCTGATTATAAGCTCTCTGTGCTTTTCCAGGGTTGCTATGTGTGTGTTCAGGAAGTCCTTCTTTCAGCAGTTCAATGATAACTAAAACTAAACCTTGGTTAGCTAGAATATGCAAAGTGAGGACATGATTCTTATACGGACAAGTTTCTGTTGTCACAGTACCTTGCAAATGAGGAGTGCCTGCATTCCATGTTTCTCTTAGCATGGCGTGTTAGTCTCCTAGGGCTGCCATGACAAATCACCCCAAACTGAGTGGCTTATGACAACAGAAATTTATTCTCACAGGTGCTGGCAGGTCCATGCTCCTTTGGAAGGAGGTCCATCTTCACCTCTTCCCAGCTTCTGGCGAGGCCGGAAGTCCTTGGCATTATTTGGCTTGTATATGAATCACTCCAGTCTCTGACTTGTCTTCACATGGCTTTCTTCCCTGTGTTTGTATGTATTTCTGTGTCTCCTCTTCCTCTTTTTAGGAGGGTACCAGTCATTGGATGTAAGACCCACTCTAAACCAGGATGGCCTCATCCTAACTCCATCTGCAAAAATACTATGTGCGAACAAGGTCACATCCTGAGTTTTCTGGCAGACACGAATTCTGAGCGACATTATTCAGTCCAGTGCAGAAGGGTAAGCACATTTATCTATCCGCATAGATCTGTGCATAGACTCCCTCTGCCCTCAGTGCCTAATATGGGGATGCACACAGTAGGCCCTCAATAATCCTGGTTGGTCCCACTCATGGAGCAGACCTGAGCGAGGGCAGCCATGAGCTCAGTTCTGTGTGCTTCCAGCCCTCTGCACAGCAAACCACTCCCAAGCATCTTCCTTCCCCTTTCACATGGCTTTCTCTTCCCGCTGCCCTGCCACCCTCGTCTTCTTTTCTCTTTCCTTCCTCCTCCCAGCCACAAATGGCTGGGCTGACAAGCACTCAGGGCAGTTGTGTGTAAACCCACATGCATTCTTGGGGTGAGGAACCCCCATCTCATTCAGCTGCCTCTGTTTGCCTTGCCCCATCCAAGCAATAATTTACCCTGTGCTTTTAGGGTGCAAAGCCATCAGCATCCCCCTGAAAGCTGAGCTAAACTCTCAGCCCTTATTCAAATACCCTCCCTTAGCCACACACCCTTCCGATTTTTTTTTTATTCTGCAGAAGTCCAAGTGAAAAATTTCCCCGTTGTAAGTGCTGCCTGTGTCTTCCTCTTTCTTTAGTTTCTGGATGCTGGTTCACTTTTTCTGATTAAAAATTCATAGCAAGTTGTCACTTAATGAGCTTTCAGTTTGTGCCAAGCAGCATGCCAACCACTTGGCACACACGGTGTCACTTATTCTTGACATAATTCCCACCAAACAGATGGGACTACTGAGGTCCTGAGCAGCTGGGTACTTTGCCCAAGGTCATGCAGCTACTAGGTCAAGCTGGAGTCAGAATTTGAACCTGTGCATCAGAGTCCATAGCACTTTCTCTTCGTCACATTCCAGGGTATGAAAAGGACCCTGGGTGATTTTATTTCACCACACAGTTTCCCAGTGAAGCTTCCAGAAAACATTTAAGGCCATTGAGTAAGATCTGTCATTTTCTTTAAAGGGTAGAAACAGACTCTTCCCACTTCCCTGTCTCCTCTGAAATCATTGTGGGTAGGGGGTTGCTGCTAAAAGGGAACCCTGCAGATAAAGTGACAGCCTGCAGATTGTTATAAAAAAATTCTCTTGGAATCAGTTTTTCTCATAGCAGCTGCTTTGGGCTTCTGGGTGCAATAACTTAGGCCTTAAAATGCAAACTTCTCACAATGCAAAAAAAAACCCTCCTTGTTGGCAGGTTTCCAGTGAACTTGATTCAGCATGCTCCAAGGGCTGGGGACAACAAGCCACAGTGTATCCTCAATCAGAGTCAACCAACAACCTCACATACCGGACACCCCAACCCGGGTAAACTTCTTGCACTTTCATGAGCAAACCTGTTCTGTTCTGCCTCTTTGCACCTGCTGTTATCTCTGCAGAACACCTTCCCCCGAACCCAACTACGCTATCCTGCGGGGCACCACAGCACCCAGGAAGGCATTTCTGCAGCTGACCACACCCTGCAGGAGTCCTTACCTGAACCCTAAATCAGCCCCTGATGGTTGACGATTCTCTCCCAGGGCAACGAGAGGGAGGGGCTTGGGTCCCGCCCCAAGTCTACCAAGTCAGGACTCAGGGGCGGAGCCTAGAAATACGCACTTTAACTAGGTCTCTGGTGCTCTGGGGAAGAGGTCTGAGGCAGAGCTTCCCAGAACTGAATAATGGCTTTATTTTCAACATTTTTATCCTGGGCTTAAAAAAAGAAAAATGGGCAAGCTCTTACATGGGACTTCCTGTATTCTAGCTACTGTGTGCATTTCACACTGTCAACTTCCACAAGGGTCAGAAAAACCCTATTGAAAAAAATACTACTGTTATTCCTATTTTGCAGATAAGAACACTGAGGCACAAAGAGGTGAAGAAACTGGTCTAAGCTTACCCATCGAATAAACAGCAGGGCTGGCATATTCTGTGCCTTCTTTAAATCACCTCATTTTAAAATTTAAATAATTTATTTGAGTTTAATGTAAATTCTATGAGAACAGGAATTTTTCGGCTCTTTGTTCTTTCCTGGACACTCAGAGGCTAGAACACAGTAATTATCATTATGTATTTGTTGAATGAATGAATGAATGAATGGAAATGGAAACATTTAACATGGGATTGAGATGTCAGGTATATAGTTTTTTCCTCATGCTCACTCAAAATACACTGACATAATTTGTTCCCACTAAAAATATGTGTGCCACCTAAAATTATGTCATATTTCTCTACTGGTATCTCTACCCCAGTTTAGGAAGCTGTAGAGTCGAGGTGACCTTGACCTTGACCTTGTACTGATCACAGTAAATTGTAATTTTCTCTTCCAGACTATGAGCTCCTGGAAACAGGAACTGGATTCATTCATCTTTGCATCCCTGTGCCTGAGGTAAAACTCAACTACTGCTTCTTTATTCTTGCTAGAGGGAGCTGATTTAGATTTGACAAAGTCTAAATCTTTCCAAATCCGTTGTGATCTAAAGAGAGACAACAGAGAGGCTAGACTAACGTCCACTAAAGGGAACACATCCAGGTCAGCGCTGATGGGATCAGACCTGAACTGGAAGTCTGGCCAATTCTTCATCCCAGGGACCATTTAATTCTTCGAGCTGGTGGCCTTTTTCATGCTGCCAATATTTTGCAGATAAAAATCATGTCTCCCTTATTGTCCCCCACTGTATCTTCAGAACCTGCCAAGTGCCTGGCATATAGAAGATGCTCAGTAAAAACTGTGGGGTGAATGCATAAATGAATAAGAAGCTGTTAAGTATGTTCTCATGAAGAAAGTATAAGATAACTCCCCACTCACTTCCCTCTCTCCACTGTCTCCTGGGTCTCTGATATGTCCATATAAAATTGCATTTGTGGGAGGAAATTTGGTTGGAAAGGTTGACTTGAAGTTGTGTGAGGAGCATGTTACATAAGCTGGAAAAGTAATAATTAACCACATAAAAGAAGGGGGACAATGGGTATTGCCAAGGAGAAAATATGCCCAATCCTGCCCCAAACCCCACTATGTACCTGAACTTCACTCCCCAGACTGTCAAATTCTGGGGTTGCTACAATGACCTCACCAGCTGGCATGAGCATCAGCTCAGTATTCAGAATATTGGTTCTGCTCAGGATGAGATGCCAACAAGAGTATCAGAAGCTAGTGGATGAGAGGCAGGCAGGCAGGCAGGGAGGAAGTCAGTAGGAATTAAACTTGCCGGGTGCCCAGCAGCCACGCCCAGAGCACACAGGAGAGAGTCAGGCAGGAGCTGCCAAGGGCTGAGCAGTGAGGGAAGCATGAACACACAGAACGGAAAAGGGCACTGAGGGTCCTATCTTTGCAGGGAAGACCCAATTTCAGAGAATATCCTGATGGATGGCTGAGACAGCCAGGCCGGTGGAGAGGAGGAAAAGAAGGCTGACAGTCACAGATTAGATCAGTCCGTGGATTAGATGATATGTTCGGTCCTCTCCAACCCTGAGACTCTCCACAGAATGGTGAGTGCGTACAACAGCATGTATCTAATAGTTTGCTAGTACTTTTACATGATTAAGAGGGTCATCATTTTCTAATATAGCCAAGGGCCTACACAGGGCCCAAGGAAGGGAAAGGAGAGAAGATAGGATACAAACAGCAAATGGAAGCCCCGACAGCGTTTCCCACCTGCCAGGCCCAACATGTTCATGGTGGAATATTATGTTATGTCCATCCAGCAGGGTACATCCTGTTACACCTGCCCTTTCATGTATGAGGACACATAGGCAGGTTGAACTCCATGACCAAGGTCAGCAACAACTGGTGGTGAAACTAGGGTTGGACAGCAGCCTCTCTGACACTGTATCTCATTGTGATAGGCACCATGGCCCCCAAAGATCTGGAGCTTCTTGGTGTCCACCACCTGTGTAATTCTTCCCAGGTATAGGATGGACCTCATGACTCACTATAACAAACACGAAAGTGATGGGATGTCTCTTCTGAGGTTAGGTCAATCAAAGACTGCATCCCCATTTGGAGCACTTTCTGGCACTCTCCTTTAGAGCTCTCATTCTGTGGAAAGCTGGATGCCATACCTTGGGGCTACATCATGGCGAGGCCCACATGGCCAGGAGCTGACATATCCAGCAGCGGACAGTCAGCAAGGACCTGAAGCCTGTCAAGAGCCATGTGAGCCACCCTGGAAGGGAATTCTCCCCTAGCCAGCCTGGAGGTGACTGCAGCTCTGATTGGTAAGGGTATGTCCTTTGAAACCTCATGTTGTGGATTATATTGGGGAAAGTAGCTTGGCCCTTAATGAGTGCTCTTACCAAAGTTTACTTCCTTCCTTCCCCAACTCAAAACCCCTGCAGTTGCTGTTTGCTCTTGAACTTGCTCAATCATGTTCCTGGGTGACCTGATGAGTTCAGAAAATAACTGCTGCTGAGGAAATGGATTTTAGCTGCATCAGGAGAACCTTAGGTCAGAAGGAAGCTGGGGAGAAAGGGCTGGGGAAACAGAAGCCACAGCTGTCCAGTGCTTGCTGAGGAACTTCATTCACGTCCATGGAAGCACAGTGAGAAAGAGAGGGCGGAACTTCAGGGCTGGGGGAACACTGGGATGTGCCCCAGGAACAGCTGTGGGGCTGCCTCTGGGGGGTTTCCTGAAGAAAAATCTCCTTAGTGTGGTCCTGCTGGAAAGCAGGAGGTAGGTTATACCAGTCAATGTTTTTAAAATATTACTTATATATGTAATTTTGTATGAGCGTAGAGTACTGTTAACATTTTGAGAGGGATAATTTTCTACCATGGGGCCTGGTCTATATATTGTAGGATGTTTTGCTGTAAGCATCTTTGGTTTCTACCCAGTAGATGCCAGTAGCTGCCCCCTCCACCTCAGGTCATGTCAATCAAAAATGCCTCCAGACACGGCCAAATGTCTGTTATAGGAAAATGGGGAGGTAAAATCTCCCCTTCACTCCCTCTGAGAATGACTGTTGTAGAGTAAAAAAGCATCTGAAATCGTTGTGCTTATCAAGTGCTCACAAAGAGTTTGGGGAGACAAAATGCTTAGGATATAATCTTCACACAATGCAGAGCTCATGCTCCAGTACAGCGGGTGGACGTGTGAGCAGATAATTGCTGCTAAGTGTGGCCAGCACAATAATAGAGAAATGAACGAGGGACGAGGCACACACTGGGCTCTTCTGGGAGTGGAGAGTAAGGAGATGTTTTGGTGGAGCCTTGATCTGAAACCCCTGGCCCTCTGCCACCTCCCCTCACTATTGTGGTTCTTTTTTTCAACACTCTGTTTGTGTCTTTCCTAACAACGAGCATAATTTGAAACTCATTTTTTTGTTTCCTTGTTATTTTGTTTGTCTACCTCCTTCACCAGGCTATAAACTCCATAAGAGTAAGGACCGTTTCTGTCTTTCTGACCCTAGATGTTCTGTCCCCTGGCACAAGGTAGAGCTCAAAGCAGGGACTCACCAGCTGTTTACAAAGAAAAGAAAAGAAAAAAGAAAAGAAAAGACAAGACAAGACAGGAGGAAGGAAGGTAGGAAAGAAGGAGAGAAAATCTAGGGATTCCTCAGGCAGGAAATGTGGGGAAAGCATTCCAGGCTTGGAACAGCATCTGCAAAGCCAGAGAGGGGTCAACAGGATTGGGCACCTAATTTGCAGGGCCCAGTGCAAAATGAAAATGCAGGGCCTCTTGTTCAAATAGTATTAAGAATTTCAAGACAGCTACAGCAGAACATTTACCTAAATGTGGGCACTTCTGAGTGCTGGGCCTGTGTGGCCATAGGTCCCCTGCCTGCGAAGCACCCCCAGCAGATAAACACGGGCCATCGGCAGTCACAGGAGCTTGTCTCCCCCAGGCCACACATCGCTCCCATGGAGTAGTCAACGTGGCCTCCAGGAACCACACTGTGTTGTTGAACAGCTGAAGCCATTTTCCCAGAAGAGAACAGAGCCTGTCTAAGTGTGTTCTTTCAAAGTCGATGTTGATATTAAGAAATACTGCAGGATGAAGGCGCTGGGCACAGGTTCCATAGAGTTTGCTCAGAGGAAAGCTCTCGAAAAGCCTCAGCCATCCCCAAACAAAGCCGCAGTGTGTGGAGTTCTGGATCGGAGCCTGCTAGCTGTAGGCAGAATGTGGACTGAGTTTCTGCTTAACGAGGCTCATTCAGAGTCTAGTCAAGTCCTCCTCCACTCTGTGCCTGCGAACAGGACAATTTGTTATCAGCCCACAGCACGAGCTGCAGATAAATGCTCTCTGATCCTGTCTTTGGGAAAACCTATAATTTACAGGCTATCTTAGGGCATAACTTTAATTAGGACTTTCATGTTATGTTTTATTTCCAGTGTGATTACCTAAGTCATTTGCTCAGATCTGTCTAAAGGGGAATTCTGGCTGGTGGCTGCTTTGTGTGTGCTGTGAGGGGTGTGAGTGTGCATGCGTACCCACACACAACCTCTCACGAGATTTGCACATATGCAAATATGAAAGGGATCATTACTTTATTTGCTTTGTCTCTTTGTCTTTTAAGCCAGGAGAAAACTGGTAATACGGGAACCTTTGGAATTACCTTTTCTAAGGTAATAGATAATATGACTTGGCTAATAAGACCTCCTCTTCAGGAGTAGAAACAAAAAGAGAAGAGAGTCATATTTACTGAGCACTTACCTCTCATCTGTGAGGTTCTCCTGTGAACATGATTCCATGAGCTCTTCATCGAGAGATAGGTACTAATGTACCCATTTCACAGGTGAAAAAACGAAAACCCAGGGCTTTGGTGTTAGGTCCATCTCTAACATCACATCATAATTATAACCCAGGACCTTAACACCAAAACCCATGTTCTTCCCATGAAAACACATCACCTCTTGGAGGAAGTGAAGAAGGGATGGGGGAGAAGTGGAGAATTCATTTTGTTTCCTTCAGGATTACAAAGCACAATCATTATGTCCCCATGATTTAGGCAGTAGCCTAAACTCGACTCCCCACCTCACTGGTGCTGAGAGTTCCATCTTCCCTACCTGTTCAACCCGGAGTCAATGGGCCACCTGGCAGGTTTCACGGCTGACATATCCACAGTAATGGAAAATCCAAAAGAATAACCATTCTGGTGATATATGACTTCAGAACACATCTTTCATTACTTCTCGATGTTGAAATTCTGGTCATTCTCATCATTTCCAGCAAATTGTTGATTCTACATTGTGCTCCAATTCTTGTGACTCCGCACCCACTTCTGCTAGGTAATTTTCAAGTTATCAGAAGAGATGGTGGGTTCCTCTCTGCCTGCAGCTCACAGGAGGAAGCAAGGACATAAGACTCTGGCTTGAGAGAAAGGAAGTCATTTGCTTTTCTTTGAGTCTTTTCTTCTTATGGGTACCCTGTATCTGCCTCTGAGGCTTTTGCCCTAGTAGAGGAAGCAGTGACACTCGGGTTCCAAGATGTGGGTGGGAACACAGCTCTGCCATGGACCAGCTGTGTGCTTAACCTCTCTGGTTCTCAGTTTCCTCGTCTACAAATTGAAGATAACAACATCTAATGTCGGTCACACACTATGGATGAGGGAATTTTAAAACGCATATGCTTGGGCTCAACAATTCCCCTTAACCAAAATTCATCCGAAGAAAATAACCAGACAAGGAAGCAAAATGATATATGCGTGGGGTCACTCCCTGAGACATTGTTTAAAACAATGAAAAATTTAAAGCAATCTAATGTCTGTCCATATGGAATTTGTTGAGTAATTACAACATAGCCATATGTTGTAGTAAGTATAGACATTGAAAATGATACAATAGATCTCTATTTATTGAGATATCAACTTACCGTATAGATGATGTTATTACATATGCAAAAAATACTGCTGGTAGATATCCAAGAGCCTGAATGTAGAGGTTGATTCTTAAGAGTGGAACTGTATGTGTGGGGGAGGGATGGACTCTGTGTGAGAATATGATGTCACTACATACTTTTTTGTATTGAAGTTTTCACCTTGTGCATGAGAATTAAGCAAAATAAATAGAAATTTAAGATGAGTGTTTGTATGTGCGTGAGAACTTGTAAGGACATGTTTGTTACCAATCGTTGCCTCTCCATTGTAGATCACAGGAAAATTGCTTTTCCTTTGTCACACTTTTCTGAATGCTCCAAGTTGTTTGCAACAAGCAGGCATAAACGTGTAATAACAAAAGTAGGACAAAACAAAATAATAAAAATACTTTCTGTTTTAGAAAAGAAAAAGCAAGGTCCTAGCTTGAAACTCTTGCTTTTAGAAAGCCCCCAACAGTTATGAGATTATTGTATCAGTTATCTGTTGCTATATAACAAGTTACCTGTAGATGTAGGGGCTTGAAACAACAACAAACACTTATCATCTCAAAAAATGTCTGTGGTTCAGATTTTAAGGACATCTTGGTGAGTGGCTTTGGCAAAGGTCACTCAAGACATTGCAGTTGTGAGCCTCAGCTGCAGTCGTCTGGAGGCTTAAGCAGTGGTTACTGTCAATGAGTCTCAGCTCCTGGTCACATGGGCCCCACCGCAGGGCTGCCGGCATGTCCTCATAACATGCCATATGACTTCTCCCAGTGAGAGCACTCCAAAAGGGAGCAAGGCAGAAGCCACATTATCTGCTATGGCTCGGCCTCAGAGGTCACATGCATCCTTTCTGCAATATCTTACTGAGTCACAGAAGACAACTCTACTCCACATGGAGGGGACCATGTAAGGGTTTGAATACAAGAAGACAAGGATCACGAGGACCACTCTGGAGGCTGGCTACCATACCTCTGTGTATGAAGAGTCTTCCATAAACTGTGAGCCTTCCATTTTGCCCTTTCTCTTCCCCAAGGAACATCCTAACAGTAGTGTCTATATGTTGCATACTTGACCATTCATTTTTCAACCTTGTGTTTTCAAAGAGCTTTTTCTTTGAAAAATTCTAGGTAATGTAAGACAAAGCAGGGAATAGAGCCCTAAGAACTTACAGTCCATGGACTCTCCATTTTTTCCAAGGGTGTCAGAACATTGTTCACGATCACTGGTCTCCTTCATCCGCCTGTCCACATGCCCAGAGACATCCTGGCGTCTCCCCGGAAATAACCAGGAGTTCCTTGGGCCAGTACCGGGGTTGCGTTCATCTCTCTACCCCAAGGGCTTGGCACAGTGCTGCCCCAGCAGCCGCTAAATAGGTGCTCACTGATTTTAATGAACAGAAGGAAACCATAGTCGGAAAAGCAAGTCTGCTTCTGCTGAAAGAAGTGAATGCAACCAATGGCCAAAATAACCATTTGACTTCATCAAATCTCTCTTTTATTTTTATTTTTTTGACCTCATCCATGTTGTTCTATCTGCTCTCATCTTCTCTACCCTTAATTCCCCATCCTCATCCCCCTCTCCCAGCCACGTATCGGCTATTTGATTCTGTGTGAATTACTTAATATTCTTTTGAGCCTCAGTTCCCTGATCTGTAAAACAACGATAATAATACTTCCTCATAGAGTTGTAGAAAGCTGAAATTAAAGAATAATACATACAGTGCCAGGGACTTAGGAGAAGTTAAATAAACACGATTTCCCTCTCTGCTCTTTATGTTGTCATGAGCTTAGCTCACATTTCATTTGGGGGTTTACTTTTGTCATTTAATATGATTTCGCAATCATTTTTACAACTTGTCACCTGGTATTCGTAGTTATATTTTTTTATTAGCTGCATTACATTTTATCAACCATTTCCAATTATGGGGCATTTAAAGTCTTTCAGAACTTTTGTCGTTGGTGCCCATGACGTGTCCTCTTGGATTTTTTTCTGCAGGGTAATTTCCCAGGGTTGATATTATCTGTCCACAGGCAATTTGACTTTAATTTTTTTTAAAGTAATGTATAAAGTTCGGGGGTCATCTTCCCAATTGGGGTCTATGCCCCTTGTAGCAGAGAGCATATCTCATTTTCATTGGGCAGTACCAGTTGGTTAAGGGCCCACGGATTGGGACCAGGTAGACCCAAATTTGAATTCTGGTTTTTCTGCTCTGAAATTCAGCATTCCCCACTGTGAAATAAGACATCTGTACCTGTACATTGGCATTACTACCAGGTGGATATTTCTGTATTATAAGCCATCTTAAACCCAAATGCCTTAAGACAGCAAAAATAATTTATTTGGTTCACATATCTGCACTTTGGCAGCCCCCAGCAGGGACAGCTCATCTCCCCTCAAGGCAGTGGGAGCTGAGGTGGCTTCGGGAGTACGTGTTTTCAGGATGGCTCACTCACGTGACTGCTAAGTGGGCTGGTGCCTTCTATCAGCTGGGAACTTAATTGGGATTTATGGTCTGGGATTCTTGTGTCTCTCCCACATGTATTGTTGTCCGTTTCTGGTATTATTATGCAATATGGCAGCTCAGTTCTAAGAGCGAGTGTTCCAAGAGCTCCAGGAAGAAGGTGTATTGCCTTTTATGACCTAGCCCCAGAAGTCATAGAGTGTCACTTCCATTCAAGTCACAAGCCCATCTGGATCCAAGCAGTGGGGAATACTGACTCTACCTCCTAATGGAGAAATGGCAGATGACTGGATGGGAGATTTTGCTGAGGTTATATTTAGAAAGTAAGTTCTGCCACAGAGTTGTAAGAATGTAAAAATTAAGTGAATAATATATGCTTAAATGGATAGTAGAGTACCTGGCTCATAGTAGGTTCTCGATTCACAGTGTCTGGCTGACTTGTGGACATGGAACTGAGGGTAGTCAGGATCTCAGGGCAGATCTTCAACAGGTGTTCGGGGCTGAGTGACTTCCAAATTATTATTACCTATGTGGCAGTTATCTGATCACTTTTTCCCACCTCACAGGAATAATAGAGTGTGTCTGTCCTGGTATTTTGCTTTCCCAATCATTCTTCTTTTTTACAAGTTCATAACCTACTTATTTGGTCAATCATGGAAAGTACTAGAAATGGGCAACACTGTATTGCATCGTTTAGCCACAGCCCACTTGTCTTGTGGTTGGGTCTTTCCAAACTGACCTGTATGGCTTGGCCCCAAAGAGGATGTATCGAAAAGACAGGATGTGAACCTGACCTACTACTGTCAGTCACATAGCAGATTTTGGTTTTAATGTTCCTGAGCCACTCAGTCTCATCTGTAGAGTTGCTAAGAGTAGAACAGAACTTGCCTCTGTCTGAGTCGGTTGGGTGGAGTTTGAAAGAACCATGAAAAAGGACCCACAGGCAGGATGGCCTTTGCCCAAGGTCATAGAGCAAGTTGATGTCAGAGTTGTAGATTACACCAGGGTTTCTCAACCTCAACACAATTGACATTTTGATTCAGACCATTTTTTGTTGCAAAGGGCTGTCCTGTGTGTTGTAGAATGGTTAGAAGCGTCCCTGGCCTCTGCCTACCAAATGCTGGCAGCATCCTCCTCCTTATCTGTGTCAGTAAAAAATGCCTCTAGACATTGCCAAATGTCTCCGAGGGGTAAAGTTGTCTTCATTAGAGAACCACTAGACTAGAACTCAGTTCTCCCATTTGCCTGTGAATCCACCCAACTAAAGCATCATTTTGACAGATGTTGAGTTGATTTACAAAAAGTAAATCTGAAGCATTTGTAGACATTCCAGTCTTTGTAGACTAGCCTGGCTTTTGCTAGACAAAGATTCCCCCTGTCTCTCCCTGCCAAAAAATCTAATATACAGGAAATTGTATAAAATAATTGTCTTGACCTCTTCAAAAAGCCAAAGTCAAGAAAGAAAGAAGGCAGGGATTATTGTTATAGATTAGAAGAGACTTATGACCTTGTCCTTGATTGGGTCACACACACAGGCAGACACAAAGCCATGAGATGTTTAAAGAACAACTGGGAACATTTAAATATGGAGTTATTTAATTTTTTAGGTATGGGTATGATATTTAGTTAATAGAATGTCTTTGGAGAAGATTCATGCTGATACATTGAAAGGATTAAAGAAGTTATAATTTACTGCAAATAGATCAGTGATCAAAAGTAAGCAATTATGTCAAATATTGATCATTAATGAATCTACATAATAGATCTATATTATTTTGTTCTACTTTTCTGTATATTAGAAAACTTTATTAACTAAAATGACAGGAAAGGCCAATTACTAAAAGGCCCACCTCCGGGCCTTTGCAGTTGCTCTTCCTCCTGCCTGCAATGCTCTTACCCCAGACATTCACAGGACTCACTCCCTCACCTCCTTTAAGGCTTTAAGTAATGTTTCCTTCTCTGTGAGGTCTCCCTTAGTTACATTTGCAAGACCCCTGTGTTAGTTTGCTGGAGCTGCTACTGTAATGGAGTGCCACAGAGTGGGAGGCTTAAACAACAGAAGTTTATGACCTCAGAGTTCTGGAGGCTAGAAATCCAAGACCAAGGTGTCAGTAGGGCCATGCCTTGCTCTTCTGAGCTTCTGGTGTCACAGTGATCCCTGGACTTCATCAGATTGTAGATGCATCCTGCTGATCTTTGCGTTTGTGTTCACATGGGCCTTCTCTTTGTGTCTGTGTCTGTGGTCAAATTTCCCCTTTTTAATAATACCAGTCATGGGATCAGGGTCCATCCTGCTCCATTACGACTTGCTCTCAGTCAAACTAACACATTTGCAATGACTCTGTTTCCAAACAAGGTCACAGTTTGAAGTGTTGGGGATTAGGATTTCAACTTATGAAATTGAGGAGGGGTCCCAATTTAATCCATCTCAACCCTCTGCTCTGCTTTTTTTTTTTTCTATAGTATTCATCACCTTCTAACATATCATTCACTTTCTTTGGTACTGTCTTCCTCTCTCCACAGAGGGCAAGCTCCATGAAGGCAGGAATGTTTTTCTGTTTTCTTCACTGCTGCGTGCTTGATGCGGAGAACCATGCTTGATCTACATTTGCTGAATGAATATCAACACAAAGAAAAGTCCATTTCCCACCTCTTTCTTTACAGCTTTGGACACTTTGCTGAGTCTCGGTGCTAAAGAAATCTGTAGACACACAGGTTATCAGGGCTTTAAAACTCTCTAGAGATCACCTGAGAAGTTTTCTCATTTTACTGATGGAAAAACTGAGAGCCAGAGGTAGCAAGTATCTAATCCAATAACACGATAGGAGTGGTAACCACCTCCTCTTTCCTGGCACTTTTAACCACCACTGCTGTCTTTATTATGTTTCATTTTCCCAGTAGCCGGGAAATTCCATGAGGACAATTTAAAAGCAATCACTTTCTTTGTGTTTGGAGCAATGACAGATGGGCGCATGGTTTTGTTTGCTCTAGATAAACTGAGCTGGTGAAGACATCAAAGACTTTGTACCAGATGGGCCAGTCCAACCAGCCTATGATATTTAGGGTTGATGTCAATCCATTTAACAAGGTGATAAACCAACCCCATTAATCTTGGCCATTTATAAGGAAATGCTTTCTTTTAACAGAACCTGTGCTTCTGGTTCTGGACCAAGAATTGCTCAACTTGAACCTCACAGTGGGGCAAGAGCTCATAAGATCTTCCATCTTACTTGGATCACTTGGGAAACTGGGGGAAAGGGTACATCAATCTCGAGTTAGATCTGGAAACACCTAGCATAATGCCTGGTACTTAGTAAGCCCTCCAAAAGTATCAACTACCTCTAAATTAAAAAAAAAAAACTAAAATGTTCTAAAGTGTTTTGCCTCATTTTTCTTAAAACCTAGTGGTTACAATTATGGTCTCTAAAACTAGCTGAGTAAGCTTGAATAAACCACTGAAGCTTTTGGTGCTTTGCTTTCCTCTTCAATAAAATGAGAATAATAATAGTGTTTACCTCATAGGTTGTCGTGAGACTTCAATGTGGTCACTCACAAAAATCACTCAGCACAGTGTCTGGCACATAAGAAGCTCTCTGTACGCTTTGCTATAGTTTCTCCTTAGTTCACCCATTCATTTATTCAACCATGTACTAACATGCATTAAGGACTTGTTTTTGGTTCCAAGATCTGTGCTAGGTGTAAGGGATACAAAAATACAAAGATATGGCTCCTGTAGTCCACAGCCCATGACAGATATTGTTAACTGGGAATCCATAGACTCACGAAATCGTGGGCACACATTCATGTACATGTGCACCAGTATATTTTCCCAAGGTGGAGGACTTGTAATCTTCATTATTTCCCTCAAAGGGATGCATGACCATCCCCCAAACATGTTTTTGAAAAGCCTTTAAGGAACATCATTGTAATAAATAAAAACAGACAGACAAACTGAAAGCAATATGGTAATTGCCAGACTAGGGGTCCGTACGAGGCACAAGGAAACCCAGAGGACCACAGTCTGCCTTCGGGTATCTGGTCTGGCTTTACAGAGGAAGTCATCACCTTAAATATAGGATGGCATCTTGGTGAATTCGTGAAGGAATCGTGAACTCTAGACTCACACGGAGAAGATAAGAGAGAGTGAGGATATCATGACTCAGGAATGTTTTTTCTCTGGTTTCTGGAAAAAAAATGAACTCACAAAGAAACTGAGCAATTCTTCTTGTGATTTGACTCTAGTAAGACAGAGGTCAGAAAAAGAACAAGGGCTTTAGAGTCAAACAGACCTGGGGTTGAATCTTGGCTCTGACACTTACCCGCCGTGGAGAACTTGAGCAAGTTTTCACCTCTCTGAAACCCATTTTCTCAAATACGAAGTTAGGATTCATGAAGTACAACAGGGTGGGGCAAAAGTAGGGTTATAGTTGTTTGTATGGAAAATAATACAATAATAAGTAACAATACAAGAATGAACTTGGTGTTTCACGTGCTCACGGCTGTAAACCTACTTTTGCCCCTCCCTGCATTTGTTATGTCCTCAGTGCAGAATCTGGCACTGAGAGGTTGGCAGATTGAATTGTTTGTTCAGTATTATTCACTCTCTCCCCACCTTGCCCTGCTTCCCTGTTGGGAGAATATACTTCTGTGCCCACTGACTTTGGGTTTAGCCGTGTTAAACTGACCAGTCGCCTGTGAATGGATGTGACATTTGTCAGGTGTGAGTAGAACCTTTAAGCACATGTGCTGGGTTTGCAAGCGTCTCCCCTGCTCTCACATTTGCTGTGGGAACTTGTCCCATAGTAGGCTGTCCATCAGCTCAGAGGGAGACTGAGCAGACCTACTGAACCGAGCTGTGCACAGCCACACACAAACTGCACATCAGCAAGAAAATGAGTTCCAGCCACTGACACTTGGGGGATATTTGTTGCTGCCCAAAAGCTGACTAAGTCCCCTGGCACATGAGGACATTGTGAGGCTACAACATTTAGAATGTTAGGAAAAACTTCAACTACAAAGACAGGAGAAGAGCATTAGCTAGGGGTAAGACAGAGTTGGTTAGAATGGCTGCCAGAGGCCACCACCCATACACCAAGTCTGTCTCCTTTCTCTGGGCCCTGAGGATGTCCCTGGGTTCTGGCAAAAGGAAATGGATTAATGTGATGGGAATCCCTTCTGTCACATTCCTCTGCTGCTCCTTTCCCTTTTAGGCTGATTAGAATGGTAACCCCAGGGCAACCTGCAAGCTACCTATAAAAGAGGATGAGCTGTTATCAGCCCAGAGCTGTGAAAACAGTTAAAGCAGTGAAAACAGATTTTCTTCTGTGACTAGTGACCCATTACGGGAAAGCACTGAGTCCCTGTTCCATCTCGTGCAAAGGTGACTGGTTGTTTAAAGGGAGAATGAAGGAGTAGGGAGGAGCTCAGTAGAGTCAGGGAAATGAAAAATTATTTAAAAAATGGGAAGGGGGTGTTAGTCCATGTGGAATCCATCTGGGTTTGCTAACTGGAGTTTATCAAAGTTAGGGTCCTCCCTTCGCGCAGGGGCCTTATCTTCAGGTGTTGGCTGGAACACTTAATTCTTTGGACAGCCTTGACTTTTCTCAGGCAGGCACTTTAATGGGGGCTAGGGTCACCCTAGGAATGTGGCCTTGAGCTGTTAGAAACTATGTGAGTGTTTGTTCAAGTCTTTATAGGCCAAGGTTGAATCAAGAATAAGGCTCAGAGGAACCTGGCTAGAATTTGGTCAAGAAGAGAAACTTTGTCATTCTCTGTATCGGGTTTGTTCCATTCATTGACAAATGAAAGCCAAGAAATACTGACGAAGATGGGTACAAGCCAAGGGTTTAAGTACTGATAATTTGTAACAAACGTTCAGTAAGAGCTTACTAGCTGTCAATCACTGTATCACAACTTATACCCACACGGCCTCATTTAGCCCACTGTATAGCTCTGTGAAGTAGGCATTATTGTTCTCTTTTAAATACATACACAGTAGCTAGTTGAGGATCTGTGCAGTGAAATTATTTTCGATCATGTGTCTGGAGAGTGGCAAAAACAAGTTGAAACCAGATGATGTTGGCTCCAGATTCAGTGTCATGACCACGCAGCATCGATAGCTGGTGTTCAGCAAATTGGGAAATACAAGTCGATGCCAGGTAACTTGGTTTGACCTGAGGCTCAGGTACAATAAAGTAGGACATTGTAAGGAAAAGATTCTGCTTCTCTGGGAACTCTTGAGCCTGAGAGACCGCTGAGTCCACATGTCTGGGTGGACAGAGCCTAGAGGAGCCAAGGAAGACAAGGAGATGGAAAGTCCAGGAGTCAGGTCTGGACAAACAGCCAAGAAAACGTGGTGGGAAGTGACAACATGTACCAACAGGGGATCTGTTAACGTTCCTTCACGGATCAAGTTGATAGAGTCACACGAGACCGTTCATCTAACTTCCCTTAGCTGTGTCCGTCCCCAAACAGAGAAATGGCATCTACCCATTCAAATGGGTTGAGACCAAGCATTCAGATAAAAGGCAGGAGTTCGTCTAGAAAAAATGAAGAAGTATCTTGGAGACATAGGCAATAGAGGAAAGCGACATTAGAGGTTACGAAGCCTAGTTCTAGTCCTGGTTCAGCCTGTAACTATCTATGTGAACTTGGGTTAGCCTCATTTCTTGGAGCCCACACATCAATGGGTGTGGGGTTGGAGAATTTTAGCCATGACAGTGTGGTCATTCATCAAGGCCAGGTTCCTGTAGGTGTCCTTTCTCCTCAGGCGGGAGAAATGAGAGGTAATATGTGGTCTTTGTTATGTATAAGGCTGCAAATCACTCAGGATTCCAAAGCTGCAGACTGAGAGTGATCATTTCCTGGGACCCTCTCCTTATTCAGATAAGGAAAAAGAACAGAAGCGCAGAGAGGGAAATTCACTTTACATAGCCCTGTACCAACAAAGCTGGAACTAGGACCCTGTTTTTGATGCTGAGAGTTGGTCTTATTCCAAAAAAGCTGATTGCCTAGGTATTGGAGAAGAGTAGAGGGAATTAACATTCCTGCAGCACTTACTGTGTTGTGAGACCACCCCCTAGTTTCCATACTCAGTCTATAAATATTTAACAAGTTTTACTGAGTAACTGCTATGTACTAGGCATTGATGATACAGAGATGAAAAAGACAGACAAGATCTCTCCTTGGGGCTCACATTTCTGTGAGGAGGCACGGTGATAGCCAATAAGCACAATGTAACAGTAAGGAAATATCAAGCTGTGCTATTAAGAAATACCCAGATGTGCTATCAAGAAGATAAAAATGCTGCACACCAGCTGGGCAGCTGCATTACACGGAAGGACAGAGCCGACCTCCCAGAATTTATCTCATCTCTGATCAGATCTCCACCAGCGTGGCCTGCTGTAGGTGTTATTCTTTTCATTGCTCAGATAAGGAACCTGAGACTCAGATTTCTGGTGAAAGTTCACTGCGGATTCTCACTCAGTTCTCTGTGGCCCAAAGCCCATGCCTTGCTTCCCTGTGTCCTGCTTTGAGTTTTTGTTGTTGTTGTTTTTTTTAATGAAAATATATTCATAAAGTATATACCTATGTACACATACTGTGGCAGAGGGAGATTAAGTATTTGATAAAATCAGCTACATTTTTTCCCTTGCAGTCACCTCTATCCCTTTGAGTCATTTTCAGTATCTCAAATCCAGTGCCTCATCTTGTTTTATTCTATTTTATTTTTAGAGAGAGGGAAAGGAAAGGGTGAAAGAGAGGGGGAGGAACATCGATTTTGCTGCCTCACGTACTTGCCCTGACCAGGAATCAAACCAGTGACTTTTCAATCTGCTAGACAACGCCCAACCAACTGAGCCATGCGGGTCAGGGCTCTTTTGAAGAGCCTCCTTCCTGTGGGAGGCATCTGACTTGGCCTATGGGTAGAAGCTCCAGATATAAAACAGAAATTTTTCAGTGCTGCAAACTTGCTAACTTGGGCATAAGGGAATAGACCCTACAGCTTCAGACTCAGGAGCGTTACACTCTGACCTCAGATGCCACATCCATCATCCTGTCCAGGACAGAATTCAGCAACAGGTCTTCCTAAGTCCTCCAGACCATAGGAAGCTGGGGACAGGGCTTCCTAGCACCCACTTCTGAACATCAACACTCAAAATGTTTGGCAGGATTTGCTGTGTCTCTGTGTGTTTGCATACTCCAAGGCATTCATGAGGAAAGTTCCAGAATTCCATAAGCTAAATTTCAAATAGATTAGGATGTTTAGAAGTGAAAAAGGACACTGTTAACACAACTAGAAGGAAAGCAAAACAAAACAAACCAAAACAACTCAGGCCTTCCATTTAAGTTGCTCTCTAAATATCAGAAGCCTCAGCTCAAACTGGCTGAGGCAGACACAGCCCGCTGGTTAACACAGCACAGTTCTGAATTCCTTCCTGCTCAGCTGCCTTTGCCGCTGAGGTTCCAAAACCCAAGTAGCTGTGATTGCAACTTCACTTGGAAATAGTAGAGGCCACATGACAACTCTGGCCAACGAGACTGGATGCCCACCAAAGGCTGCTAGGAAGACGTTTGCTTTGTCTGGCAAAAGGGGTTGTTTTGGTTGATGCCACTCTGCACATTTTTCTGCTTGAACCACGGAGGTGACGCTTCAGGCTGCAAAAGCTCCATGGCAGCTACACATGAGCCACTGCACCAGTATCGAGCGGTCTTGGGATGGTTGGTTAGTAGGAAATATAAGCCCTTATTTGTTTAAACTATTCTTAGTGGATTTTCTGTTACCTGCTGATAAAAACACTTCCAAGGGGAACCACTGTCTTAAACAACAAAGAATGGATTCTTCTCTTTTTTTACTTTTCTTTTTATTAGCTAAGAAGAGACCCAATGTCTTCTGGCATCTCTTGCTTAGGGTTAATTTTTCACTGTGGTTCTTCAGTAGCCTTCCTTTCCCATGCTGTTGTCCAGAATTGGATCAGCCCATGCATTCCTGAATTGATTACTAACAAGAGAGATGGGATGACATTCTAGGCTTACATTTACTATTAGCTGGAGTGGATATTAAGGGGCCAACTATTGTAAAATGTGCCCTACTGCAGGTAGATGCGATTTCAGGCTGAGAAATGACTTTTGAGTATAGAAACCATGGGAATGTGTCACAAATTCCAGGACTAGTAAACATGAGCTTATTGAGATTAAAGCATAATTTTAAAACAAGCCTTAATAAACGAAAAGAAAAGGCAAGTCAGAGATCAGGAGAAATATGTGCAACTCCTACGGCAAACAAAGTGTTAATATCCCATAAGTCACTTCTGAGAATTTACCCTAAGGAAATCGTTAAGGACATATGCAAAGATTTAGTCACAAGGATGTGTGTAGCAGCACTGTGTTTAATAATGAAAATTTGCAAGTGAGATGAATTGCCAGCAATAAGGCACTGTTTGCGTAAAATATGAGAGACACTTACAATGGAATGCTAGAGAACCATTAAAAAATAATGTTGTAGAAATATACGTACTGTCATAGGAAGACAATTGTGATGTATTACTAAGTGACATGAGTAGACTACAAATAATGCATATTGTTTTGTTCTATTTTTCTGATGAAAAGTGTACGTGTGTGTACATGTGTTTATGTGTGTGTGTGCATAAAGCCCAGAGTTAACAATGGCTATTTCTAGGTGGTGATATATTTTCTAATTTTTTTTATAGCAAGTGCTTTTGAAAAAAGAAAAAAAAATGAAGGAGGGAAGGACAAAAGGAAGAAGAAAAAGGAACTTAATTTTGGGAATGAATACCAAAAATTGAAAGAATACTTCCCGAGAATAATGGGCAATGGGCCAGAGTGAAATGTGTTCATTAAAAAAGTGCAGTGAGCCAATAAACACATGTGTGAGTATTCACTCTTGGTAACAATTCAAGATGCGATTAGAACAAAAGTGTGATGCACTTCTTTCCTTTCCCTTCCTCTCCCTCCCTCCCTTCCTTCCTCCCTTCCTTCCTTCCTTCATCTTCTTTCTCTATTTCTATCTCATTGAACTGAAATGCTTCTCTACCAAGAAAAAGAACACCTTGCTTGGGAGTACAAGGTCATGTACAAGCTCACAAGTAAAACTTTTCCAAAGAAAAACGTGTCAGTAGGCAGCGTTTCAAAAGTCCTCCTTCTCACTGACCCCACAGGCTCATGTGAGGACATAGAACCTAAAGAAGGCATTAGAGTTCTCACCAAGACTCCTGTTCCAGGATTTCCATGTCAACTTTCTACCCAATAAAGAACTGATTGGAAACAGTCTGTGTTCAGGGAGAGACAAATGGCTACACCTGTTCTCACAACCATTTTGAGATGTAAGTAACCTTACTGGACCCATTTTACAGAAGAGCAAATGGAGGCAAGGACATCTGAAGGGATTTGCCCAAGGATGCATAGCTAACACAAACACACTGAGGTTCATCTGATTCCAATGTGTATATTCTCTGCTAACTCATAAGAATACTACTTCTCCAGAGGGAATATAATAAGTACATATTTCATCTTCAACTTTATTGATTATTTATTATCTCAAAATACAGGCACAGAGTCTGCTGGGGCTTGAGTGATTAAAATGTGATATAAACAAATTTATGAAATTCAGGAAAGAGGAAGAATTTTTTTCAGTCACTTGTATTTTTTATTGAGATATCATTGACATATAATATCAGCCTAGAATGTCTTCAATTCAGGAACGCATGAGCTGATCTGATTCTGGACAACAGCATGAGAAAAGAAGGCTACTGAAGAACCACAGCGAAAAATTAAATTATGTAAATTTCAGGTATGCAAGGTGTTGATTGGATACACTTATATATTGCAGAAGTGTTCATTCATTGAGATCAGCTTTCTCTGTGTCTGCTGCTTGAAATACAACCAGTCCTGGCAGGTGAGCTGTAGGGGACCAAGGTAATTGACTAGGTGTCAAGTCCTGGTTCTGCCACTTGCTGGTTATCTTAGTCAAAACCAGTAAGCTTTCCAGGCCTCAGCTTTCCTGTCTGACCTGAGGAATGAGGGTTATAACAAAGTCCCCACCTGAGGGCTATTCAGAGGCTGAAGAGTAAGGCGAGGCTTACTCAGTAACCACTGGAGGTTGCCAGGTAGGGCTGGTGCCAATGCAACCATGACCTCTACAAGGAAAATGGCATGCAGCCTAGAATATTCTGTAAACTGCTCATGGAGGAGGAGAGATGGGCTGAGCTGCAAAGGACAGAGCACAGCTAAGTCCTTAAGAAGGACACGTTGGGAGAAAAGAAAAAGCTAATGAGATGGGACAGTTAGATATCAAGAGGCTAGGGTGGGAAAAGAGAAACCCATGCCTGTGTTTCTCTTTTGTAAACCCAGAGCGAGTTTTTAGAAGCTATTAGAGTGAAAAAGTTTGAAGTCAGGGGGACCAGTTAGGTTGTGGCAGAATTCAGAAGGAAGGAGTCCAGAGTGATGACTTGGAGAAGGGAGAAGGGTGGGTGGTGGATCTGTAAGCCCTAGTCACTGGATAGACCTTGGGAAGAGGCACACTCAGAAGTTTGGTGCCTCAGCAGTGGTGAGGCCTGTCCTAACTGCCATTAGGACCATTAAGGTCAGGCAGCAAGCAGAGGACTGAGTTTCAAATCTGAAGAAAGATTTTTCAGAGAACATTCTGAACATAAGCAGCCTCTGCCTCTTTCTTCCCCATAAATGTTCATTCCTCAGAGTTTGATCCTCAGTCACGTAAGCAGACTCCCTGCCTGAGAGTATGAGATCAATGCATCAACCACTACTCTATATGTTGATGACTGCTAAACTGATAACTTCAGCTGAGACTCCTCCCATCGATGCGGGACACCTAGTGCCACCTGCCTCCTGAACTTCGCTTGGATGTTCTAAAGTTTGTTCAACTCTGCCAGTCCACAGCCAAGTGCACCCAGTTCTCTGCCCATATCTGCATCTTCCCTGGATGTCCCCCACCTGCATGAGCCAAAAACCTGGCCCTCACACTGGATTCCTCCCTCCCTCCCTCCCACCCTAGACTTGTAAGCTGGTGGGTTTGTTTTCCCAATGTTTTTTGCAGTCACCTCTTTCTCTCCATTCAAGGCAGCCTCTAGGGTCCAGGCTTTTTACTGGTTCTCAGCAGGATTTCTGTCACCACTTCTTCATGGGTCTCCTTGCTTTTTGGCAGGTCCCTCCTGAAATCCGTTCTGTGCATGACAGCTAACGCGATCTTTCTACTAAGCAAGACGGCTCGAGTCTCGGTCCTGCTCATAGGTCCCTCAGAGGTTTCTTTCTTTAGGGCAAGTGCTAAATAGCTCAGCATGGAATTAAAGGCCTCTCAGAGTCTCGTCTACCCTTCATCACTTTTCCAACAGTGATTTATACTCTACCCACACTGAGTGGCTTATAGTTTTTCAACCTCCACAAACATTTGTGTCATTTTCTTTGCTCAAATACCCCATTCTCCTTTCTGTCAAACTGGAGAGCCCCAATCTATCCAAGTCTCTTTCAGCTCAGCCTCCACTTCCCCTGGGGAGCCTTCGCAGCCTGCCGCACCTGGCAACTTTCCTTTCTCCTTCTGCTATCACAAGATCCAGGATGTTCATTCATTCATTCCCTCATTGTCTCTATGTATATTTACCGAGCTGGTGTTGGGATATAATGGCCAGCTGAAGACACGTGATTCCTGACGCAATAGAAAATGATGACTGCCACTGTTTGCCTGCCCGACTCAATGAGCCTTTGTGAAATGATTGATGATCTTGTTTTCAGGTGCCTCCCGGCCTTTGCTCTTGATGATCCCTGGGCTTGGAACCCTCTCTCCAGTCTGTAGGGCTGGCTTCTTCTTGGTCAGATTATCTGGAGTTGGTTCCCCTCCTGCCCCCTCCCTCCCCAGCTCTTCACCCAGATTTACCCTCTTAATAGCTTTTATCACTCACTGTGGAAACTACCTTACGAACTGGTTTATTGCCTGCCTCTTCTTACTCAATGTAACCTTTTGAGTTTCCCAGAGCAGGGACCTTCCCTGTCCTATTGTCCACAGAGAATTATTGGGGGCTAGTATGTGCCCGGTGAAAGTGTGATAAATGAATGAGTGGATTTTGTAGATAAGGAAGCAGATGCAGAAAAAGGAAGGACTGGCAGTGAGAATTAAATAATTTAATTAGAGACCCAATACCAAATAAGCATGGGGATTTCAGACACAGAATGGAGGGGGGCAATTGAAAAACAACCACACGACTAACAGATGTAGGAGGCGACCTAAGGGGATGAGGGAGAAAATGTGCTAATGTCACAGCAGGGAGAGAGAAGTTTCTCCCTGAAATGCAGACGTCTCCAAATAAAACACCGTTACTTCACTCTCTTCATCACCTCTTTCCTGAACCTTTCCAGAATCATTTAGGAAAGCGTGGTAAAAAAATACTTAACTTCTAACAATTCCTCCAGCTTCAGGGTAGCTGCCTGTTCTTCTACTAAAAGAAAATGAAATATCTTAGCTTTAAAAATAGCAACTATGAAGGGCCGATATTTTAAAATAAATTTTTCCTATCTGCCAACCCTGCATTTATCCATACATTGGGATAATACGTGTGTGTGTGTATATATATATATTTCTGTGATATATATGCCTAAAAAGATGTGTGGTATTTATCTAATATTCATGATCCAATACATATATAGATAAATAGATATATTTCTATCTCACATATATGCCTAAAAAGATGTCTGGAATTTATCTAATATTCATGAGAGTTATTTCTGATTGATTAAAAATTTTATTTTATTTTATTTTCTGTATTTTCCTGCACAGTTTTGATTTTTATGATGTATATATATTGTAGCAAATGATTAAAAAACAATTGGAAGCAGATATACTAAAATGTAGTTGATAGTCAATTTTTGATGATAGGGATATTAAGATATCTTCTTTGTATTCTTTATGAAAAAAAACTTTTCTTTTTCCATTTTAAAGTGTATTTTTCTAAAAGGAAAAATGTGAGTCTGAGATTGGTGCAGAAGGATTCCAGAGAGGGCAAGTAGAGTCGAAGTCAAGGTTGAGTGACTCCTGGGTCAAGGTGTCTTTTCAGCCAGAAGAGGCTCTGGCACAGACAGCTCACAGGAAGGATCCGGTATGTAGTCAGGGCTAGGGACCCAGGGCGCAGAGAGATTGTCATTCAAAGCTGGGCCTCTGACCTGTGGGCATCCCACAGGACACCATCTTCCCCCAGGGGACAGCCCTTGGTTCCTGAGAACTTTCAAGCAGTGGAAGGGCTAAGTTCTCGCAGCTGTATGCAGCGCCCTAGGTTGGTGCAGGTTTGACGGCCATAGCGAACACCTGTCCAGCCCCTTGGAGGAAGCTGAACACAAAACAAATGTTTTGAGATGATAAATGAATGTGTGTAGCAGGAAAATGGTTTTCAAGAGAGGAAAACCATTCAGGCCGGGAAGAAGCCAACAGAATTGGAGAAATTGAATATGACAGGAAAGGGAAGGAGGGGCCGAGGCCCCCTGGGTTGGATGAAAAGCTTGGGGGAGGGGCGGGGATACATCCTAGCATTTATGCTAGGGCGCTGGGCAGGGGCGGGGTGGGGGGCGGCCTTCGCTTCGCCCACTTGCGTGTCTGTCTTTTCACAGGACTCTGACCTCCTTCTAAGGTCTGTGTCTAACTCTGCTTTCAGTCCCTCCTCCCCATCGCCTAGAAGGGCACCTGTCTCCCTGTAAGTACTTAACAAATGTTAAATTGAACCAAGGAGCCCCTTGCTTCAGTCGTGTCCGGGGGTTAGGTCGGGAAAGCAGGATAAGCACATCCCGCGTAGGAGGCCGGCGTTCTCTTGTTCCTTTGGGGAGACTGTTGCGGATTTAAGGTTCTACTTTAATATTCTCGAGTGGAGGGAGCAGCGCATCCAGACAGCCCTCTGCACTGGTTTGTCAACCTCAGACCTTGGGGACAGCTGGACATGTCCAAGGAGGAGGCAAAGTGCATGCGTCCCTCTCACCAGACCCACGGATGCTGAGTGGTACCCAAAGAGGCACTCAGATCGCTAAGGATGGGGATAAGCCAAGGGTCTGGTGCGCAAAGTGTTCCCATCTCAGAGCATCTCGGTCCTTCTAAGTCACTAAACTCTCCTTCCCCCATCTGGCAAGTGGGAAGGCTCCCTGACTCCAAGACGCCGGGGGTGGGGAGGAGCGGAGAGTAGGACTGCGGAAAGCTCCCAGCACCAGCTAGCGGGCATCCCCGTGGGGTTGGCGCTGCCTCGCTGGGCCCTGGGACCAGAGCCGCCAGGACCACATCCCGGTTCGGAGCGCACCCTCCCCTGCGCCCTCCGGGTCCGCGGTGGACCAGGCCCGCCCCGCTTGCACGCAGCTCTCAGCGGCTCGGTGGCCGGCGTAGCCCGGGCGGCAGGCGGAGGGGCTCGCGGGATGGCGGGCCGGGCAGAGAGAAGCCCAGAGGACCCGGTGCGCTGGTGTGCGGGTTCCCCGCACGCACGCGGCGGGCTGGGTGGCGCGCGCTTCCCCTCCCCCGCGGCCCCAGAGCGCGAACTGTGACGTCACGGACCTCCCGCCGGCCCCGCTCTCCACCGGGCCGAGCGCGTGCGGCCGCCGAGCACATGGGCCCTCGGGCCGTGCGCGCTCCGGGCGGCCTGGACCCGGAGGAACAGCAGGGGCTGCGAGCAAGGATGGGCCCTGGTACCCCTCGGCACCCCCCCCAGTGGAGCTCCACGCGGAAAGGATGTTGGCGGCCCTGGTGACACGGCTTGGATCCACCTTCCAGTAAGTTAGAATTCTGTCCTCTGCGTTTCTGGAAACTCGTGAGCTTCGGGGGGCCTTGTGGATAGGGATGCTCAGTGAGTAGCTGGGCAGAGGAAGGGGCTTTGGATTCATATTTGTGTGTGTTAATTGTGCACTTTCCATATCACCAGACTCCAGACAGGCATTTGGGTATATCAGATGCCCCGTACATAGAGCTAATTCTGGATTTTATGCACTTGATCAAGGGTCTATTGCCTCATCTCTAAAAATAGACTATCTCCAATCAGTACTGACCTGGGGTCGCAGATGCGCTTCGGAGGCCCCTCTGGTGAAACTAGAAGTCTGGGACCCTTAGGATACTCCCTCCATCCTTTGGCCATCTTCTCCCCCACCCCCAAGGTGATTTCCCAACGATTGGCAAGTCTGTTCTTTGAAACTTTTGCATTGCATTTCCAGATTTGCTGGGTGCCCCGACAGCCTAATGATGGTAATTCTTTTTGGATGGGCTGTTGATTTAATGAGGTTTACCCTCCCTCCACTAACGTGCTCTTATTTATGCCAGTGTTTGTGGTCGGTGTAGACTTTCAGGAAGGGCGGCCATGCGGCTGCATGTGTCCGGTGCGTGGATACACCACGAATTTTCCTGATAGTTTGCTGCCAGGGAAGAGTCTTCTCTTTACTCAAGCCCCTGACTTCAGGCCCTTCTAGAAGACAAGGGAGTTTTTAGGGAGGAGAGGGCGAGGTTTTGGTGGTTCCTACAGGTCTTACGTTTTCCAGAGAGGCTGGCAGCCCTCTCTGCTCATCTCTCCACCTCACTTAGTCCCTACTCTGGAGCTGTTTTGATGTTGGAGGAAACCATGGAGAACCGCCTGTTTGTGTGTGGTGGGTGGGCGGAGGCCTTGGGGACTTGGGGACTGGATCAGCTTGGCTATTTGTTATAGGTGCAGGCCTATTTTGCATACTGGTGCTGACAAGTTGAGACTTGTTCATTTGTCACAGTCCTGTGGTCACAGTGAATCTTTCTAAGGCCCCACCAGTAGAGGAGGGGTTTGCATGGATCCTCCGAACCCAGAGTGGAACTTCTGAAAGATTTGTCAGGAGAAAAGCCTTTCTGGAAGCAGCAGGAAGAAAACTGAATCCCTGGCTGGGCAGAGCCTCGTGGCCTGGTCTCCACTGTGTGAGAAGAGAGGCATCTTGGAGTTGAGGACTGCCTCGTGGTCTCAGGCACTGGGAGGAGGGCCTGGCTGGGATTCCATGTGAGTCTGGGGATGGAAAGGCTGGGTGGTCCAGTGCCCACCCTGAGGCTGTACCCACTGAACCCAGGGACCATCTGTGATGTAGTCACATTGTGAAGGGTAATTTTCTGTTGTTATTGTTGCTATATCTACTTCGAGTACAGAATTTTGCATAAACCAGGCTTCTCTCGAACAGTAGAAGAAATTGGTTTCTTTTTCCGACTGATTTTTTTCTCTCCCCTTTCCTGCTCTCCCATGCTATCTGATGTGCTCTTCCCTCCTTGGCTGCAGCTTTTCTGGGCTGGAAAGAGGGAACTGTTTTCTCGGTTCTGGAATATCTGACCCCCGATGGTTTGTGTGATTGCTGGTCTGAAGACCTGGTGACTATCACCATCCACATCCAGTCAGTCCCTTGTGCTTTCAGCTTTTATTCCCCCACATGGCAGGAAGACTGGCCAGTCGGGCTCTCCCTGCCCGGGATGGACACTGTGCCTGGACTGCCCAGCTAAGGGGTCTCGTGGGCGATAAGACACCTCTTTTTCTCCCTCTTTGTGTGAGTGGCCTTGAATTTGGTCAGACCAAAGGCAGGCCGACTCTTTCCTGGAGGAAGTGAGGACCTTGGATAGTTGCAGAGGCAGGTCCCTGTTCCTTGGAGAGGTAGCCATTGGCCTGCCTGCTTCACAGTGTGTGTCTGTGATGTCGGATGTCCTCCTGGTCACTCGGGCTTTTTGTTTTGTATTTCCTTTCATAGTTGGGTGTAGACAATGGCACTGGCCCTAGTTTATGTTTTTTTTTTTTTCTCTCCTGATGCTGGTATGTGATATCTGCAAGAGACCAAGAATCCCGTCTTTGTACACCCAGTGTCTGCAGGGCACCCTGACCCAAGGTGGGAACAGAGCAATAATCTGGAATAATTCTGACTGTTAATGAGCCCCACTGATGGTCACTTCTATACCGTCCCCTGAAAACCTCAGAAATTCTAGGTCTTAGAGGATATCACAGTTAAAATGTGTTCTTTGATGGTTGCCTCCTCTGTCTCTTCTACTTTTCTGGCCCCAAGTAACTAGTAACAGTACTAGTAATTAATAGTAACAGTGACAATAATGGTAGTTCCTGTAATAATGTTGAAGTTGTATATCACGCCTAGCATGTTGTTTGTAATTTATGCTCCCTACAACCCCATGAGGCAGATACAATAAAATGTCTAGCAGTGATGGAGTTCTCATTGTGGGCCAACCCGTGCTCTAAATGCTTTAGTTGTATTATCATTTACCCTCCCAACAGTCATGTGTATTAGCTTATTATTTTTGCTATTTTGCAACCAGGAACCCACAGCTCAGAGAGGTTAAAAATATTCCCCCAGGTCCCACAGAGTCACCTGGGTTTGGACCAGGACCGCCCAATTCCCTGGGCCCACTCCCAGAAGTCGGAGGACAGTGAAATTCAGAACAAAGGCTGCCCCACCCTGGAGCAGCAGGATGGAGTGTGTTGCCCCCTCTCCCCACCTCTCTCAGACACAGATAGAAACCCCAGCACCTTTCAGAAGACAACATATGCTCTGGCTGCCCGTCTGTTCAGCCTTGGAGGGCAGGCTGCCAGCAGTGAGACCAAGCTTGGGCAGGGGCTTCATTGTGGGGGAACATTCTGGGCTGGGGGTCTGGGAAAGAGCCCCAGCAGCATCCATGGGTAGAGGTCAGAAGCCTCAGTCAGTCTTGGTGCAGAATTTTACATGCATTTGCAGAATGCTACCTCCCGGCATCCTGCCTCACACTGTGACCAGCATTTCATTCCTATGAACCTTCATAGGGAGGGAGCTAAGAACTCTCTTTTTGTAAATGATCAAGTCACCCCCATCCCCACCCCCACCTGTTCTGAGTACCTGCCTCCATCCTGGGTGTGTTTAGGTCCAGCAGTGACCCTAACAATACAAAGATTGTGGTGGCGCCTCTCTTAACTCTATCATTAAAACCAAAAACAGTTATGGGTCATAAAACACAGTGGTCTCAGTCATTTTTTAATTTTTTTTATTTATTCTATTCTATTTATTTTTTGTTGATTGATCTTTTATTTTAAATTTTTTTTTTTGAGAGAGGAAGGGGTAGAGAGAGCGCATGCGTGTGTGAGAAAGAGACAGACAGACATCAGTTTGTTGTTCCACATATGTTTGCATTCATTGGTTGATTGTTGTTATGTGCCTGATTGGAGATCGAGCCTGCAACTTTGGCATATTGGGGTGATGCTTTAAGCCACTGAGCTACCTGATCAGGTCTCACAGTCATCTTTAAATTGCAGAATTCTGAATGGACTTTCTTTTATTTTCTCTTCCTTTTTTTGGGGGGGGGGTATTATGTGGTGTTGTTTAGCTGGTGCCTGGTGGGTAATCTGATCAGCAGTATTATTTGTTTGCCTGCCTCTTTTCCCTTGTTGACCATGAATTTCTTTATGTTTTTTAACTTTTAAAATTGATTTTATTGGGGTGACATTGGTTAATAAAATTACATAGGTTTCAGAGGTACCATTCTGTAAGACATCATCTGTATTTTGTATTGTGTGTTCACCACCCCAAGTCATGTCTCCTTCCATCACCATTTATTTATTCCCCCTTTACCTTCGTCTACTTCCTCCCACCCTACTTTCCCTCTGGTAATCACCGTCCTGTTGTCTGTGTCTGTGAGGACCATGAGCTTATGGAGAGCAGCAGCCAGCTGGGGGAAGTGGGGTAGTCATCTTCACCAGTTTGGTGGCTAACACAGCTCTGCTACTGTGTTGCATTGGGTGGCTGTCGGAACTGCTTTTTTGCAAGGAAACAAGTGGTGATCAGCTTACAGCTGACATGGTGGGATGTGGAGGGTTTGTCCTCAAGAAAAGGACACTGAAGAAAGGAAGAAACCAGCAGAAGGCATCTGGGAAGAGTTAAGGGCAGTATTGATCTGGGTTGCTTTGGGAGAAGTTGCTTCCGCACGGTTCCCTCGTCGTCCATGTAGTGGGGGTGATAAAGCACCAGCTTCACAGGTTGCTGTGAGGAGGAACTAGGGGAAGGACAGCAGGCGGTTAGCAGAGAGCCTGGGCTCATAGTAAGCAGTTGGTACAATTAGCTAATATTATTACTGTTATAATTATAGGGGTTTGTTACTTCCTGTGGCTGCTTGGAGTGGTGGTTTCTGAATACACTTCAGTGTGTAAAGGTGGTATCTGAAAGGACTGCTGGCTAAAGGAAGGAAGGAAGAGGTAAGAAGTCAGGAAAGCTGCAGGAGCAGGTCCCAGAAAGGAAAGGGATCAGTGCATGCATCCTACGGCCCTGCCTTTGCAGGCTACTTCAGCTCTCTGTGCATCCGTTTCCTCAGCTGCCGCCCAGGGAGAGCAGTTTCTGTCTCCCAGGGATGGTGCAAAGCACTTAGCACAGAGGAAGTAAGCTCTTGAGTAAGACAGAAAAAAGCAATTGTTATTATTTATTATTCTTCAGGACTCTTTTCCTGGTAAGTGAGTCCTAATCAATGTTTGCCTTTCTGGTCAGGATTGATCCATTGATGGAGTCATTCATTTACTAAGCAGTTGCTGTGTGCCAGGCTTTCTAGATGCAGGAGATGCAAAAGGGACAAAAAAATCCCTGTCCTCCTGAAGCTTCCATTTAGTCCAAGCCATGCAGTGGGGACAGGGTGGTCCCCAGAAGGAGCAGGGACAGGACAGAGGTAGTGCAGGAAAAAACTACATCTGCTCCTGTTCTGTCTCCCTGGCACTTCCTGTTAATAGATACAAGGTGCTCAGTGCAGGGCCTGGCACGTGGTAGTTTTATATGCATGCTAATTGCTATATTTGTTGTTATTATGATTATCATTTTCCTTTGGTAGCTGCCTCACAAGACAGCAACCTCCCCTTTCTCCCACTTCCCTTCCTGAGTTATATTTTATTTTTTTTTTCCATTATACTTGTTACAGACTGAATGTTTATTCCTTCCAAAATTCCTGTGTTGAAACCTTACTTCTAATGGGATGGTATTTGGAGACTGGGCCTTTGGGAAGTGACTGGGGAGAAAAGAGATCGTGAGGGCGGGGTCCTTGTGATAAGAGTGTAAGGAGAGATAGCAGAGAGCTTTCTCCTCTCTGTGAGGACCAAGTAAAAGAAGGCGGCTGCTTCCTAGCCAGGAAGAGAGCTTATCCCCCTGAGGCCTGATCGATCACAACCTTGAGCTTGGATTTCCCAGCTTCCAGAAGTATGAGAAAGAAATTCCCATTGTTTAAGCAGCTTTGCCTACAGTATTTTTTTTTATGGCAGTTCAAGCAAACTAAGGCAGTATTTGCCATTACTTGATATTCCAGATGTCTGTCTTCTCCCACTAAACTGTAACCCGTACAAGGCTGAGGGCATACAGCAATCCATTCACTTATTTTCATTAATTAAACAAATATGTATCGTGGGCCTGCTCGGTGCCAAGCACTGGCCTTGGTGTTGGGGATGCAGAAGGGAACATAACATTCTGAGATTTCTGTGCTAATGTCGCTCATGTTACAGCTGGGATAGACAGAGAAGGAGCAGGAGGCCTAAGGAACAAGGACAGTGAGAGCATATCGGAGGTCAGGCGTTCATTCCGTGGGGATGAGCAGAGCAGGGTCAGGGTCTGCGGGGCTGGGTGGGCTGCTGTGTAAAGTCAGCAGGTCAGGGCAGGCTCCTCTGAGAAGCCGACACTAGAGCCGCCTCGAGGAGGCGAAGGGTTAGTGTGGAGGATGGTGTTTCGGCCCTGGGGAGAGCCAGGTTAGGGGCCAAACCCTGGAGTGAGCCGTGAGAGGGAGGGCCGGGTGAAGCCGAAGGAGAGGACTGAGTGGGAGTGGCCGGAGTGAGGCAGACAGAGGCAGAAGGGCAAGTGTGGTGGGGCTTTCCTGGAAGTCTTCAGGCCTCTCTGAAGACATTATCTTGTACTTAGTGAAGTGAGGAGCCATTGAGGGTTCTAAACAGAAGGGCGATTTGATCTGAGTTAGCTTTTGAAATGATCAGTCTGGCTGCTGTGTTGAAAAGAAACTAAATCCGAGTCAGAAGCATCAGGGGCAAACCTGCCTGTAACGCAGGGGCTGCTGGTCTAGGCTGGTAGCGTGGACAAGTCATGGGCGTCTGGATACCTCGCTGTGGTGTCCCCAAACATCTAAAACTGCACTGTCTGAGGAGGTAGCCCCTAGCCTTATGTGGCCACCAAGCACTTGGAACTGAGGCCAGTCTGGGGACATAGCATACATGTAAAACATACATTGGGTCTCAAAATCTTTGTACCAGAAAAAGAATGTGAAAGAATTCTTGAACACACCCTTTAATGTGGAACTGAAATTATGGACCTCTTAGGTTAAATGTGATATTTCCTTACATTTAATTTCATTTGTTTGTTTTAACTTTTTTTTTTTTTTTGACGTGGCTACCAGAAAATCTAAAAGTACTTGTGGCTCACACTTATTTCTCCTGGATGGTGCAGCTCTAGGACAAGGCCTGGGTCATGATGGGCATTCAGGGAATCGAATGAGTGACGGAGCGCCAGTCACAGGGAATCCTGCAGTGAATGAGACGCCATCCCTGTCTTCAAGAAGCTCCCAGTGTGGGTGGGAGGCAGATGGCTGGTAACTGCTAGGATGGAGGGAAAATGGGGGAAATAGGGCTCCAGACATCCAAGCATGGTGAAGCTAAGAATTCCCATCCAGGAGGGAAGTGGGTGAGGGGCCTCTGGTCTCAGTAATGGCCTTGCAAACAGGGAACAGAGAGGTGAGGGCACTGCACCTTGGGACCGTGGCTGAGGTGGGAGAGGCAGGGCAGCCAGGTGGGGTCTGGAGGGTAGGGGACTCTCAAGAGCCTCAAATATTAGGCAGGAGCCGTTTATTTCAAATGCCTTGCACATTCCCAGCCCTTTCCGATGACTGACTGAGGAGTAGCTTTCCAAGTTTACCTTCCGAAGGATGACAGAGGCGGGCAGGCCTGTGGTGGGGGCACCTGAGCTGCAGATGCCAGGGTCTTGGTAGGTACTGTGACTAGGCGAATTTAAATGGTCTTTCCTCGGATGAAAGAAATACAAGTTTATCTTTAAAATTCTGTGGAAAATGTCTATAAAAGAGATAAATATTACTTCTCGAGTTAAATGCAACCAGTTTTATCTTTATTGTTGCTTTAAAAGGAGTGCTGTAATTATGGCATATATGTTTGAATCCTGACTTTCCTTAGCTGTCATCAAGTTAAAAGCGTTTCTGAATATTATTACATATGCTTTGTCCATGCTATTTTTATTGGGTAGATAATATTTTATTAATCAGCTCATTGACCATTTATTGTTTACTTAATCATTCTTTTGATTTGGATGCTTAGGTCATAATAGACTATTTATATATATCAGATGTCCTATTTTTCAGTTCATTTTTTATGATAAATCCCCAAGACTGTTGCATCAGAACCTCCCAAGAGTTTAAAAATTTTATCTAAATATTGTGGCTCAAGAGATTTACACCGAAGCTGTATTTTTTGGTGAGATGTGTGATGTTTGTTGCTGTCCATGATAAACTGAGATGCCATTAACATTTATGTAGAGTATAATTTATACATGCTAGACACATGTTTATATATGTGTCATATGCATAAAGAAGAAGTATGACTTTTTTCTTTACTTTCATTTATTCAGCAGCTGTTTGTGAAGTGTCTGTTAGATGCCAAGCACCGTTTTAGGTGTAAGGTACTCAGCGATGATCAAAACAGATTTGCACCTAGTTCTGAAGGAGCTCACTGTGTAGCAGGGAGGCCAAGAAGCAAACCAACACAAAGATCACATCATTCAGGAATAGGAAAGAATACGAACTGGAATAATGTGAGTGGATAGTTTACTCGGAGTGAGGGGATTAACACTGAAATCCTGCATTTGAGTGAGACTTGAAGACGTGGGAGAAGTTAACCAGAGAAGAAAGAAAAGCATAAATAAAAGGAAAATAGTGATACATGGAACTACATATTAAAGAAAAAAGGCATTTCTAAGCAAAAAAAAAAGGCTATACTAATGAAGAATAAAGGGTTCCCAGAATTCAGCACCAAACAGCCACCACCTCATAGCAGAGTGGGTAAACGGCGTGAGCCAGCAGTTCCCCAAAGAAGAAAGCCAGTTGCAGGGGCATGTGACAAGATTCTGGGTCTCGCTCATAACATCAGGCACACTGAGGTCTGATGTGTATGCACCAGAACTCCCCCTTCCTAGTGCACAGTGCTTGGCGTTGTGAGAAGTGCAGACGGCTGTGTAACACAGTCGTGTGGTCATCACTGTCACCCGTCACCCAGCTCTGTCACCCCCCAGAGTTTCCTCCTGTGTTTTGTAGCCCATCTCCTTCCCCGCTCCTGACAACCACTGGCTCGTTTTCTGGCCTGGCCATTTTGTGTTTTTCATATAAATGGAATCAATCATAGAACGCAAAGTCCTTTTAGTCTGGTTTCTCACACATAGCGTCAGGCATGATTCTTCAGTGCTGTGGCAGAGGTCAGTGTTTGGTCGTTTCGATTGCAGAGTACGGTCTGTGCTATGGATACTCCACTGTTTCTTTACCCATCCTTCAGTTGAAGGGCATTTGGGTTGTTTCCAAGGGATACACTTTCCTAGTTTAAAAAGTGCCAAAAATAGGAAGTCTGACTCAGGTCTTGGCGAGGCTGGGTGAAAGGATCCCCCACTCAGCTAGCAAGCTGGAGGGACCAGTTGGCAGCATTCAATAAAATTGAAAACATCTGTGCAGCCCGCTCCTGGGTGAACTTGAGAATTCACAGCTCATGCTGTGTTACTGTGTTACTGAAGGATAGTTAGAGATGGATACAGACCTTGAAAAATGGGCTGGAAGGATCTAGGTCAAACTCACTGTCATCATCAGGACAGGGAGGATAGAATAGGGCTGGTGGTGAGCGTCAAAGGTCACTTTTAAAAAAAGATTTTATTTATTTATTTTTAGAGAGAGGGGAAAGGAGGGAGAAAGAGAGGGAGAGAAACATTGATGTGAGAGAGAAACATCGATGGGTTGCCTCTTGCACATGCTCCAGACCGGGGCAGAACCTGCCACCCAGACATGTACTTTGACCGGAAATCGACCCAGCGAACTTTCGCTTTGTGGGGTGACACCCAACCAACTGAGCCACACTAGTCAGGGTTCTCTTTAATGCTTTTTACAAGGACACTATAGACACATGTATCACTTACACATTTTGAAATATATGAAAAGGATAACAGACTGGTAGCACATATGACAACATGTTCGTGGTTGTAAATTCTAGGTTCTTAAAATTGCTTCTAAAAGTAGTTTGAGGGAAGGACCCAAGACAGGAAAAGGTTAGGGATGTTCATATTATTGAGAGGCCCCTGTGGGTGGCTTGGAGAGAATGTCCAGGGGCCAGAGACACAGGATAGGGTCCAGGGTGGCAGGTTCCTGGTCCTGCAGGGCCCTAGGCAATATGCCTAGCCTTTAGAAACTGCTAAGTGGGTGGGGCCTGATCTGATTGACCTTTTTGTTTGGAAGACAATGGATTGGATGGTTGAATTTGAAAGCTGGAAGCCACTTTGGAGGCTGTGTTGTGGCATTCAAGGATAGGGACCTGAGCCCGGGCTCTAGCAGTGGAGAAAGAGAGAAGAGGATGGATTCAATATTTATTTTGGAGAGAGAGAGGATTTCTGCTTGGAGGATAGGGTGGGAAGGATTCCAGGTGGGACTAAAGAGGTAGCCAGGGGCCTTCCAAACCCAGCAGAGGTGCTTGGACTCTACCCAGCGGGCCATGGGGAGCTTTGGAGGGTGTGAGCAGGGGCAGGGACGAGAGGAGAGAGGCATTTCAGAGACATCTGTCCACATGTAGTGTGCTGGCCTGGAGTCTAAAGAACATTCTGGTTAATGTAGCTGCGAGTGCACCAGTTACTCGCTTTCTGGACACTTGGCTTTTTTCATTTTTTCAGAAGGACGCAGGAAAAAGAAAAGGCCCTCTGTGTGGAAACTCCCCTGGAATTTATGGCAGAGCCGCAGTAGGAACAGAGGCCTCTTCCGGCCTTTATTGTGACAGGGTTTATTCCACAGTCGCACTTAAGTAATGATTCATCCAGCTGGGCCAGTGGCAGTCTTGGGATCACTTTAGCCGGTCCTCCCACTGCGAGATTTCCAGTCCTTGTGGTGCCTTACTCTTTACAAAACAGACGATTGCATTTGGTCCATGAAAACCCAGGAGGCCGAGGCCAGAATGCCCTGCCTGGCCTGGTTTCCATCCCGGGCACTGGGGACCGGTGGCTTCCTCCCTCGGGCTGTGCTTCCCATTGTTATCGAATCCTCTTCTCCCACCGCAGGGCTGCCTTTGCCTCAGGGACACTTACGAGGAGACAGCTTCCCAGACTTGCACTCTGGGTGTAGAAAGGCCCTTACTTTGCACTCTGCAGAGTTCCTGGCTGGCCTGAGTCTCTTCGGCCTCCTCCCAGGCCTCGAGGTAGGTCAAAGGCAGGATCTCTTGCCTATCATTTCTCTAGACATTCCACACATGCTTTCTCAATCAGATGCATTCCCCACATACTTAATCCATTAAAAGGGAAAAGGGAAGGTTTTTTGAGGGGCGAGTTTGTTTCCTTTTGTTTTCAAAATCAAGGGGTGCTGAGGTCAATAGGAGATCACTGATTCAGTAACTGTAACATATGGAAATTGTCTTGGCAGCCATGCCTTAGTACATTGAGGTTTTCACCTTTTGTACATGAAGGATTTCTGACACCCTTGACCATGACATGCAACTGTCTCATCTTTGCTCCAGCAGTAAGGCCTGGCATCACAGGTGCCAGAACCCCCCTCTGGGAGCACCCCCCAACCCCCCACAGGTCCTGGAAGTCTTCCTGCTCCCACTCCTGCTCTCCTCCTGACCAGAGAGAGCGAGCTCTTGGAGGGGCAAACTAGATCCTGAAACTCAAGGACTTAATAGCTTTTAATGGCTTCCCATGTACCTGCTTCATCATTGGCCCTCAGTAAGCATTGATTGAATGGCTGAGGCAACACGAATAGCGAAACTGAGGTAAGTAAGGACCCAGTGCTCACTGATCCTAAAGGCTGAGTATACGCTTTCGCCCTTGGACATCTCTGGTCTGGATCAGTAAGAAGGCATGTCTGGTCAGAGACAGCTGCCAACTATGGGGCTTGAATAATGTTGAAGGTTTGGATACTGTGGTTCTTCCAGAGGCCTGGCATTTGCAGATTCATTTCTAACACTCATGTTTCATGCGGGGAGGGAAGTGGCCTGTCAGGGAAATGGGACAGCTTTCCGTCTCTTTTCCACTTGCTCTCCTAACTAACTCTTATCTATGCTTTATGTCTCAGCTTCGGGGTCACCTCCTCCAGGAAGCATTCCTTCTTCCTCCCTAGCCTCATGCGACCACCCCCTCCAAGCACTCTGGTCTCAGTGATCACAGTTCACACCCCCTTGTATTGTGTTGCAGCCCTGGGTGCTTGTCAGGGCTTGTAAACTCTTCTGTTTAGGAGCATGAGCCGATTATGTAAATGCCCCAGGTGGGCTCAAGAGAGTGCAACAGGAAGTGTGTGGACTGACAAACAACCTGCCCCCTTTCTAGAGGGGGCAGCTGCTCTTAGATGCAGCCCCCTCCCCCTCTCCCCCTTAACTCATGCCAGAAGATAGATCCCTTGTTGCCAAAGCTTCCACTTAATTTTTAAAGACAAGCCAGATATCTGTTTTTGTTTTTTTTTTAGTGTTACTTTCTTGATTTTCAAATGTTTTAATTCAGATTCTTAAAGAACACTCACAGGCCAAACAAAACATTTGAGAGCCAGTTGTGGCCCCAGGGGCCAGCCGTCTGCATCCCCTGCTTAGGGCTGTCTCCCACTGCACAAACTCCTCTCGACCTGATACCTTTCCTGTGCCCCTGGCACCCAGCTAGGAGCAGGTCTGTTGTGGGGGATGCTCCTTGCTGAAATCTTTACTGACTTGAATACCTCACTTGAGAAGTGACTTCTGGCATATACAGTATTAACATTTCCCCCCCTCAGAACTGTTTGCACATTGTATTATTCTGGATTGCTTCTTGAGTCCCTTGCATGTGTTTGGGACTGGCTGTGTGTGCCTGGGAAGTAATCATTTCTGAGATTCTGGACTGTTCTTTTCCTTACCCCCTTCCCTCTGTGCCCTGCCCACCCCCCAACACATGTTGGTTGTTTTTTTTTTAAGGAAGCCAGCCCTTTTGTATTCTGCTGGGCTAGGAAGGTGTTGGTGGGCTCATAAGCAGCTGTGGAGCTGTGGTTTCTGGTCAGCTCCCCGACTTTTGCCTCTCAGTCGGTTAGCCATTACCGATGACTTTGGGGCCCAGACATGCGTTCACTTTTTCTTCATTAACCTTGAGCTATTATGGCAAAATTGCTTAAAGAATCAAAATAATCAGCTCCCCTGGTGAAAAAGCCCAGCCCATCTTGAGCAGCACTTCCGTCGTGTTATCTTTCTGAGGATAGTGGAGGAGAAAGCCAGTAAGGGCATGGTTGTTTGGGAACTGCCCTTACTGCCCTTGCTTAATACGTACTCGGAACTGCGTGAGGCTCGGGTGGGGATGGATAAAAGAGAAGGTCCATGGATTACATGGTATGGAAGATCCAATCTTTGCCTTTGAAAGATTCAGAGAAAGAGCAAAAATGCCCTGAGATGATTTTATACCACAGTGGAATTTGGTATTATTAATAGCTATAATTGAATGGTATACGTGTGGTAATTCCATGTTTGATTTTTTTGGAAACTGCGAGGCTGTTTTCCATGGCAGCTGCACCATTTTACATTCCCACCAGCCGTGCACAAGAGTTCCCAGTTCTCCACATCCTCGCCAATACTTGTTATATTCTCTATGTTATTTATTTTAAAAAAATAGTAGCCATCTGAAGAAGTATGAAGTGGTATTGTAGTGGTTTTGATTTGAATTTTGCTAATGGCTAGTGATGCTGAACATCTTTCCACGTGGCTCATTGGCTACTCATATATATTCTTTGGAGAGTGTTTTTTGTTGTTGTTGTTGACTTGTAAGAGTTCTTTACATATTCTGGAGGTTCACCCCTTTCCAGGTGTATGATATGCAAATATTTGCCCCATTCTGTGGGTTTCTTTTCACTCTCTTGCAAGTGTCCTTTGATGCACAGGGTTTTTATTTTAATTAATTAATTAATTAATTAATTAATTAATTTTTATCCTCACCTGAGGACATTTTTCCATTGCTTTTTAGCAATGGTAGAGAGAGGAAGGGAGGGAGGAAGAGAGAGAGAAACATCGATTGGTTGCTTTCTGTATGCTCCTGGACTGGGGATCAAACCACCACAGTGTAGGTATGTGCCCTGACTGGGAATCGAAACCAAAACCTTTTGGTTATGGGACGATGCTCCAACCAACTGAGCCACACTGGCCAGGGCGTGCAGAGATGTTTTTAATTTTTGACGAAGTCCACTTTACCTAGTTTTTCTTTTGTTGCCTGTGCTTTTGGTGTGAGGCTCTGACATTGCACGAAACTCAGCCAGGGCCATCCAGCCACAAGTGGCAGAGTGCTTGTCCTAACCAGTGGCTGAACTGCCCAGAGTCTTCATCCTCTGGATCCCAGTGGCCAGCGTTTACCCCAGGGCTGGTGTCTCAGTTCAGCTCTTACGTGTGTCATCTTGTACATCCTTTCAGCAGCTCCATCAGCTGACGCTCTTACCTCACTTCCCAGCACGGGCGGGGAACACCTAGTGGTCTGGTCTCTGGCAGACATTCACCGAGGGCAGGCATGTACTTGCTCATGCTGTGGTCAACAGCATCTCGAGGGTCGGAGTGCCCCCACCCTGGACGTTCCGACTTATCACACCGCTTTCAAAGGCTTCTTCAGGAGCTGTGCTCCTTGAAAAAGAAATAACTGGCAAACACTTGTGGTGTGACAAAATTGGTGAGTGGATTTCACATAGCTTCAACAATTAGTTCATTATATTCTAGTGATACCTATAAAAGAGTAGACAGTAATTTATAGGCTAGTCAGGAGGCACAAAAGTAAATAAACACTCGTGAGCCTTGCAGCCTGCAAGTGAAGCAGACTGTGTGGACTAGTTAGTAGTTGGGCCGGAGCCGGGAGCTGAAGCACATTAGCCTGATTTTAGGATCTTTGTGTCTTCACTGGTCAACAATCCTGTCTACAGGTGATCTCTATGTACCTCAAGGCTGTGGGTAGGTGACTGAGATGAGCAATGAGGAAGAGCTCGGGGCACTTGGGAGAAGGTCATTAATGTCAGCCCTGCCCAGCCTCGGGAGCACGGAGCAGTAAGCGGAAGTCCCCCAAGCTGAGGTGGCGGAAGTGGGATTAGATCTCAGACGCTCCTTTGTTCTCACACTGCAGATCATGTCTGTCCGATTTGGCAGCTCCAAGATCATCTCCATTCTCTCCCGCACTGGGATGTCACTGGATTGAGGACAGTTCTAATGGGGGGAGGAGGGGGAGGGGAACTAGGATTTGGGATTTGGAACTCTGCCCTTCTTAGAGATGTTTGCAGTGTGGTTGCTCCCATGGCTTTTGTCCTGAGCCCCCAGTTCAGTTGGCTTGGGGCTCAATCCCTGTTTTGATGAGAAACGGAGGTTCACATCCAGTCATAGCCCTTCCTGCAGACATGATTGGTGATGGGGAAGGGACCCCGCTGTTAGGGCTGGGACTCAATCTATGAGCGTGGGATAGCGGCAGGCTTGGTCCATCTACTCTAGTAGGTCATGGGGCCCCAGGGAAACACACACTCCCTCCCAGTCAAGAAACTGATAGCTGCCAAGTCATACCCTCTACCCCCTAGATTGACAGTGTAGTTTTCATTGTTGGAGTAATAAATTATGCTTTTTAAGGGTGAGAATGTCTCCCAGCTGTTGAGCAGTTTAGACTTCCAGACGTTCTCCTGCCCAGGAGTAGAAGCAGGGTGCAGGATTGCATGTCTTTAAAAGTTGATGCACAGACAGTTCATTAAAGTCCAATGACTTGCCTGTGTCCCCAGAGGAGATGTATTATTTCCCTTAGGAAAGAAGACACCCATTTGCCAGGGTGGCCTGAGCAAAGCACTTAGCAAGCAGTAAGTGAAGACAAGTGACCTGGATTTGTAGGCAGGCTGTGTGACTCAGGGCTGAGCAGGTGACCTCTCTGAGCCTCAGTTTCTGGGGGCATTTTTTTAAGCAACGGAGGAAGAACTGTTGTCCAGTATAACCCGAATGGGACTCTGCAGATGTGAGCTCTTACGATTGATGAAAGGTTGTGAAACTGTGCCTGGTAATGAAAGCAGACAGACAGAATACATACGTTCCTCCTCACATTTAAAAACAAAATTTTAACATTAAAAAAATTTTCTTACTCATCCCCCCATTCCCTGTCCTTTAACAACCATCAGCTTGTTCTCTGTATCTATGAGTCTGTTCCTGTTTTGTTTGTTCATTTTTTTAAAGATTCTACATATAAGTGAAATCATATAGTATTTGTCTTTCTCTGTCAGATTTATTTTGCTTGGTATAACACCCTCTAGGTCCATCCATGTTGTTGCAAAGAGCAAGATTTCGTTCTTTTTTAATGGCTTAAAATATCCCATGGTGTATATATACAACCCCTTCTTTATCCGTTTGTCTGCCACTGGATAGATACCTGTGTTACTTCACATGTTGTTTCCTGTAAATAATGCTGCACAGTCCTCACCTTTAACATAGCGATATGGAGGCCCAGAGGACTTGGGGTGTGTTCAGGCTGCAGCTGGGCCTGAATTGTTCAGTCGGTATGTGGCTATTGAGCACTTGAGATGTGGAAAAGTCAAACTGAAGTGTGCGTGAGTGTATAACGCACACTGGATTTCTAAGGCTTAGTACAAAAAAGAGAATGAAAAATGTCTTTAATAACTGTTTATATTGATTACATGTTGACATGATAAAATTTGGGTACGTTAGATAAACTACATTATTTTTGTAAAGATTTTATTTTTAGAGAGAAGGGGAGGAGGGGAGAAACAGAGGGAGAGAGACATCAATGTGTGACACATACATCAATCCTTTGTCTCCCGCACGCCCCCAACTGGGGACCCAGCCCACAACTCAGGCATGTGCCCTGACTGGGAATCAAACCAGCGACCTTTCGGTTTGCAGGCCGGCACTTAATCCACTGAGCCACACCAGCCAGGGCAGATGAACTACATTATTAAAATTAATTTCACCTGTTTCTTCTTCTTCTCCCTCTTCCCCTTCTTCTTTTCCTTCTCCTCCTTCTCCTCCCTCTTCTTCTCCTTCTTCCCCTTTCTTCTTCCTTCTTCTTCACCCTCTTCTTCTTCCTC